>NW_026505104.1:0-38344 GCF_026875155.1 Cherax quadricarinatus
GGGATCGTTATTATTTAGGGAATATATATACCCGACATTTTTGTACATTACTAAGAAAAAAATCATAAACGTAGATCTCTTCATATTCATAAGTATGATCATTGTCAATAAAATCATTAGCTAGATTACCCCAGTCTAGATGAGATAGTTTTCCTTAAGTCCTATATAATTGGCAGAACGAAAATCGGGGACTCGTACCATGTTATCCATATTCTTGGACTCCCAGGTAATATTAAAGGTAATGGATTTGTGATATCACTTGCGTCAAGCTCTTCAGTGATCTGCAGATTATTTACGAGTGTTTTTTTTTATAAGACTAATTCAAGCAAATTATCACCTCTGGTAGGCTCTGTTACACACTGTTTCAGAGAACAGTTCTAAACTACTTCCATAAAGTCGCTGGGCTGCAGATTACTGGCCAAAGAAGTCCAGTCAATTTCACTAAAGTTAATTCCTCTACTCATCGACACCATGCCTAACCCTTCTAGGGTAGGGTAGGTGCCTGAGTCCGAGCCTTTAGCTCATAAGACGTCATTCCCATTTGCCCCCTTGGGGCGGGGATGGCAGACCAGAGAGCCTAGCTTGTGGCTAGGCCTGGGGACAGTTGGTCCCAAAGATGAGGAGTACTTGTGCCTCCTCCCATGGGAGACTTAGGTCTCAGATACTCCCTAAAGAGGGAGCCAAGGCCGGGCCACCACTTGGACAAGGCCAGGCCGGGAGAATACCGGCGAATCTTAATAATAATTATAAATTCCTCTACTATCACTACGTTATTGGTCAGAAGTCCTAACATTTTCGTTCCAAACAAGTCTCCCTCTATCATGATCCAAGCCTGAAGGTTAGTATAATTAAACCTAGAATTAGTTTTTCTGACCTTCTAGAAACTTAACCCAAACAGATTCTGCTACTGATCCATCTATTTTCATACCTGTTTTATGCAACAATTTACATTTTCTCTTATGTATAATGTGATATCTATCTTCATGGAACAACTTAAACCCTTGAATGTGACACTCAGCAATCATATCCCGACTCTTTAAATTTTACTACATTTCTGTTATTGCGATGACATCAAGGTTACCATCACATGCTGCCAAATATAATTCATTAATTTTATTTCTAGCATTTCGACACTTAGTATAAAATACATTAATATGTTTTTTCATGTGAACCTTTTTACTATTCAGCTTTTCTTTTACACAATTTCTGTTACTATCATTACCCTGTGTTGCTTGATGACTCTTATAGCTAGAAAACCCACACCTGCCCTGGATAAGTGAACCCCATGTCTGGTATACATGTCATTTCGGCCATGGAAGTGGCCTCAGTTGTCAATGAATGGTACTGCATTATCCTTACAGTGTTTGTCCAGCAAGCAATTTATACCAATCGCTTTGGACAGCCATTCATTTCCAACGACCCTTCATGGCAAAATACCACATATAACAGGGGTCCCTCCCTTCTTCCTAAAAAGTCTATAGCTGCCCTATACCTTCTAACTAAATCCTCACTTCTATGCTTGCCTACATCATTGCCTCCAGCACTGAGGCAGATAATAAGACTGATCCCTTTACCATACATGATATCAAGCCAGCTAACAATATCCTCCATCCCAGCCCCAGGGAAACCCCCCCTCTGTCTCATACTCCTATCTTTCAAGCAGTAAGGTCCTCTCCATGTACCCAAACTGACTGTCCCCAAGAAGCACAATATTCAATATTTACAATGGTTTATCAGTGAAAAAGTTCATAAGACACCTGATATGACGTATAACCGTTGTAACTTATTGTAACAAATTCTTTATAATTTTTTCCTTAAAACTCTTGTTTATCTGTATATTATTAAGGATTGTGTTTGGTTTGTGTTATTAAGCAATTTACGTAATATTACTCTTGATTACTTTGATTGATGTCTTAGGGATTCTCACCTAAAAAGTGGTAACTGCAGGTCTAAGCTACGTGAATATACTTCTGTTGTCATTCCATAATATATTCAGATACAATACTGATATTTTTTACTCATTTAAGTTTTAAACTATTGCCAACGGAGCTGTCATAGGACAAACGGTAAGGAACCCACAAATTTGGGACAAGTTTGTGCATACCTGGGGTCTGCACTGGGTTGAGCAACATAACTTTGCAACCTGGTTCCACACTTTGCTTTACCTTGGCGTGGGCATTGCGCTCAGAAATCGTGAACCTATCAGTAGCTTTCTTAAGGTTCTCTCCGTACCCGCTGGGAAGACAAGCTGCGTGTCCTCATCTTAACTACACTGGGGGGGGTTATCCGTATCGTAAGTTAGGTCTAAGGTGGAGGCAAACAGAATTTTTATGGTAAGCGCTTGCATAGCCTACAAAGCAAGAAATGATGTTCTCACCGATCCGAGCGAGCTGTTTTGAGTGAGGAAATTTAATGTACACTGAACATCTGGGATAAGCCTCATCCCTGTAGTACAACTTGGGTTAACGGTTACTCTGAGCACCTCCAGGTCTTTGCGATTTTACTTCAGCAACCATTACTCACAGGGTGGCGTGAGCTACTGGCGCTTGGGTGAATGTTGAATCTGGAGCAATGATCCTGCATTATGCCTTTTATAAACTCAGAACTCCATTGTCTGACCAGAAGGACACTGGGCAAGTATGACGAAGAACAACATGCTCACGGAAAGCACAGCGACTCCGTTTCCGGCGGTTTTATCAGGAATGGTACTAATCCACTGTACCGCGTCAAGTATCTACCAATCCAAGCAGGTGCTTAATTTCCCTTCTCCGAGGTCGAGAAGTTTCGTAACAAGTCGACAGAAGTTCTCTCTCTCCAGGGCTCCTTTGTAATGGGATACTTAGAATGGGTTAAGACCTGTAATGGTACCCTCTTATCTATCTTATCTTATCTTGGCTGTAGGCAAACAACAACACTGGTGTACATGCTTGGCAATGTCCGCTGCCATCTTAGCCAGAAATATTTCATTCGTGCCTGTTGATACTGCGGCCTTCCGGGTGTGCTACACCTGGGACATCGTGGATCAACCTAAGAGTAGCTGGTATCATGGACTCTGGTAACACCAGTTGGTAATGGTTCTGGCGGGGTCCACCAGCTGTGCAAACATGGCACAGTACTCCTTGGTCGACCACTAAATCCTTCAGTGGAACGGAGACTTGACCTGTAAGTCAACGGTCCTCCTTGGTCAGGAAACGAAGGAACTGGAGACCACACTGGTCCTGTCGTTGGGCTCTCCCTCTCGAGAATCCTCAACAGAGAACGATTTCCGACACTCACGAATGCTATATGCCCCGACAGGGCATCAGCTACAACATTTTGCTTGCCGGACATAGCAAATTCAGGTGTAGTCATTGAACGGAGGACCACCGAGCATGCTTTCCTGAGAGGTTCCTTATTTTGCAAAAAGGGCCAATAAGGGTAAAATGATCGTGGTAAATCTTGATAGGATAATGAGATAGATATATCCCGAAAATGACTCAGGGCCCATACAATGGCTAAAGCTTCTAGCTCTGTCACTGAATAATTGACTTCCCTTTAGTAAGGACACGGCTAGCATAGGCAATAGTGCTGGTGCTTACCATTAGATCCTGTGACAAAAACTGCACACCGTTTGCCAACTTTGCTGCATCAGTCGTCAAGGTAAATGCCTTGGTGAAATCAGGAATCTAAGTTTTGGGCTGATGTTAACTTGTTCTTAAGAATGACAAAAGCTCCGTTCCTGATCACACTCCCTCAAAGGGGCATCCTTCTTGAGTAAGCGTGTCAGGGGTCAGCAAAATGGTTGGAGAAACCTGCGATAAAGGTGGCGTAGAAACCCCCGCCAGGCCTAATAAGGACCGGACTGCATCCATCCACCACCGTCATGGGTCTGGGAATTTCTGCACAGCCTGAGATTTTAGACTCGAACCGTCTTTAATGCCATCTGAGTCACTACGTGACCCAGAAATTTTTATTTCCTTCCGAGGAAATGGACATTGGAGAGCGGTTACCCTTAAAGGTTTGCCCTGAGCTACCTGTCCAATACCCTGTCCAAGTTTCTCAAGATGTGACCGGGACTCTTGCGACATGACATGAAATCATCCAGGTAGACCATACGTGCCACCTAGGAGGGTACGGAAAAATTGTCATCATCAAACGACTAAACGTGATTGGGCTTCCGTGCAAGCCGAAGGCATCTCCTGAACGGTAATGACCATTTGGAGTAGAGAAAGCTCATCAACGTCTTTGCTCTCATCCATCGTGGGATCTGGCCGAGAACCCTTGAAGAAGATCAAGAGTTTGAAAAGACCTTATTATCGCCGATGTCTGCAACAGGTCCATTCAGAACTGGCAAACGGAAAGCGTCTGAGATCGTACATGCTTCAGTTTCCTTAATCGATAACAGGGCGCCAGTTCCGTCCTCTTGGGGACCAGAATAAGGGGAGCATTCCACGGGGAAGTGGACTCCTCATAACTCCATCACGGACATCCGTGTAATGATTTCTTCGCGAAACCTTTGCGCGTGTGGCAGGCGAAACGCAGGTACGTAAATGGGTTTGTACCTTTGTCAAGTGAATACGGTGAAGATCAGTGGGGTCAAACCCATTGACTCACCATCTAGTGCGACTGCAGAACGTGGCACGATTGAAACCTGGAAAAGTGCGGGACCTCTTCATGATAGGTTGTCAAAGCTAGATTCCATCTTCCTGCACTGGCCGTGTGTTTTGGAAGAGTCAGCATCAGACTCCCTGGGAGAACTGCAATCTCACAAGGAAGTCAGCTGGGCTTTTCATCAACCCTCCACGTCTCACCGGGAGAGGAATCAGAACACGGTCGACAAGTGAGGTATTCTTTCGCAGGGGAAATTCTCGACGATGCATGTTGACAACAAAGACTTGCAAACTTACCACGTTGCACTGTTGACATGGAGGTTCAAGAGGGAGAGGCCCCTTGACTCCGGCATGTGTCGTGTCAACCAGGCGCATGGTCTCCTTCAAAAGCTCTGCTCACGTACACCGTAACAGGAGTGAGCGAGTTGACTGACAAAGTGACTCATACTTTTGTACAAAGCAAGTAAACTCTTGCTCGCTGATGCCATGACACGAGTCAGACAGTCTCCTGCCAACAGGGATACTGCGGCTTGACAACTGCTGTTCTTACAACAGCATCAAGTTAGAGTGAAGTTAGACTGAGGGCCATCCCGCAGACTTGGGTTTTCACTGGTAACTAAAGGGGGGGGGGGGGGGCGCTGATGCCAGGAGGTGACGGGCAACGAGCTTCTACTACGAGGCCGATCAGACAAAGACCGGACCCCGGGGAGAATTGCATGGAAACCGACCCGGTTTCTCCAACGATTCCAGGCACTGTGCATACTCTGAGACAGAGTAAGCACGTAGTGGATTCCTAAGCGCACGCCCCAGAAGGGCACAATTCCAACTGCCGTTAAATTCTGCTTTCCACTCTGCTGGATCTAAGCGGATCCTAAGGTCTGTCCATGGTTTTTGAACCCTATGAGCTGGGTCACCAATGGAAAACAATACTATCTACGACCATGAATTTTGCGGACAGCTTTGACGCCGACCGCAATTCAACGTTGTACGAAACCACGAACCGTCAGCGGATTACCTGAGACTCCTCTCAACCGTCTGAATGACCAGTCGCTCTTCAACATGGCCGTGTGAAGGCCAATGTCTCCGGAAAAGAGTGGAGTGGACAATGTTAACCACCAACCTGTATCTAGAAAAAGCTGGACAGGCTTATGGTGGGACAGTGGACCGATGAGCGGTCCATTCACACGGGTTGTCATACCGAACATGAAGGCATGACAGGCCGACGAAATCCCCCGGAGCCACACTGCTTGAGGCTATACGCTTGTTGACGAGGCTCGACCTGGAAGGTACGGTACAGTCTCGGCAACAAACGTCCCCAAGACACTCTGTTTCCTCACTGTCGGCAAGCGTATCACTGCCCCAGGGCGGCGAATACATTGCGGTCAGGGACGGAATACAGCGACTCCGACGTGTTTTACTAACTATGTCTTTCGCTGGTTTTGCGGACACCCTCTTCCCCCGAACTAGTGGAAGGGCTTCTAACGAGCACGTGCATTGCGCGGAACGATTGCTGCTTCACTCAGCTGACAGCATACTTTCGCAGTCTTTGTTGACACTCATGGGAGGTATGAACTGGAAGTTATTTGGTAACATACAGACTCCCTCGCGAGACTGAGCATGGGGACGGTGATGTTTTACTTGGATACTGAGCGTGGGAAACGGTTATGGTTACTTTGATACTGACGTGGGGATGGTGACGGGTACTTTGCGGGGACTTAGTATGTAACACCCGAACGGTAGTGTCGCGCGTTTCCGCACAGTTTGAAACAAGTTCACCACGCGCTTAGTAGGTGAGGTTTGAGTGGTGTTTGTCTGCGACGTTGTGCCTTGGTCCAGAAGTCCGATGACTGCTTTTTGTATGAACGACTGTTGTTACTGTGGTCAATAGTTTACTTGGGCGAGTGTTAGTGGGACTGGGGTTAGAAACTTTGTGGCTGGCTGTCCTGGACAGCACGGCAAAAGTGACTTCCGGCTGCGACCCGCGGGGTCCACCGTGGCCGGGCCGGAAGGATGGGTATAGGAATCCATCCGCAAGCGACAAACCTTGCCTTGCACGGCAGGCGGCTTGATCGCGTCAATGCATCATATGCACCCCGGACGTCGTGCTGAGGGCCGAGTCCTAGCGCATCATTGGCAACCTCGGAGGTTAGGGGGGGCATCCCTCTGCATGATGCCTACAGCCAGCATGGGGATGATGTCTTCAGCTTTAATACAGTTTGTCACCATTCACCCACTTTAGTGGAGCATGATGGCAGTCAGTAAAGTCTTTGTGGCTTGCTCAAACCAGCAAATGCGAGACAGGGGGCTTCGTGCCGGCAATAGACATTCGCCAAGACGCTGGTAACGGATGTCAATGTAATGGCGTTGGCGACTACGCACGAAAATAACGCCTAAATTCCTCCTTAAGGCTCGTCCCAAGACTGAATCTTACAAACACGATTGAGCTGCACAAAGGCACCTATATCATACCCCGGGTGAGATCCACTGCTGCAACAGCAGCACGAAATGTACGTGTGCATCCGTGGGACTAACTAATAGGGCCTTAACAGTCGTCTCGACTGACTGCAGCCATGTCTCAAACCTATTTGAAACCATGTCTCTCAGCTAACCTATTTGAACGACCGTCAAAAAGAAGGGTCAGGTAAGGACGAGTATCCGCCCACTGGTGGTCGAGACTTGAGCCACAAGTTGACCAAATGTCACGGGGGCTTTTCGGATGCCCTGCCGCGTGTCACGCTGGCGGGAGGCACATTGCTAGCATCAGCAGAATCTGGACTAATGGAGCGGCCACTGCGTGTCTTAGTCATGACGTCAATTGTTCAAACGCAGCAGGTCCACGAAGAGGGTAACAGGTCGAGCAAGAAATGGTATGCACTGGCTACAATTCTCCACAGAGTCAGAGAGAACACAACACCATTGTACTAGGTAAACTGCTTAGTGATGGAAATAATTTGAGCAAAACAACAAAAAAAAAAAGTGGTACACTCTGAAACACAAAATAAAGAGTATGCAAGAGAAATGACTACAGGGAACATGTGCACAAAATGAACTAAGGGTGTCAATAATTTCACCATGAGACTGGCAATCAAATTATGAAAGGGAGTTGAACTGTAAAAAAACGCTGGTTGAACAAAAATTGCACAAAATTTACAATAAATCCAGTACTACACAACACTAAACTGTGCTGCAACACAGTGTAAAAATATTGCAGGAGCTAGCAGTTGCAAATTGGAATGCAAAAAAAAGTAATTCACTTGCCAAAGGGAAGTTGGCACAGCAAAGTATATCCAGAGTATGGGATAGTGCCAAAAATCACAGGAAAAGAAAAATACACTGTACTCAAGAAATGCATATTGCACGACGTATAAAATAAAATTAATAAAAAATGCAAATTATTAAATTCAAGATAGGGCAAAGGTTAACTGGTGTAAGCAGGGTGTACACTGGTGGTTAGTCAGGGTGTAACACTGCAAAAAACAAAATTTCAACACTCCAAGACGAAAATTAATGAACTTCACAAGTAATTTCTGTAATTAATGGTAAATAAGCAGGTTTCCCAAAAAATGCACTCAATGACTTGGGTATACAAAATAGCAAAAAGTAATGCCATTGGTGAATATCTACAGATAAAACATAGAAGATATGTCAAGCAAAATAAATGGGGAAACAGGAGAAAAGTGTAATGGGCTAGGCACAGATTGTATCACTGCAGGTAGAATAAACAAACTTAGTACTTGAAGATTTCACTTATTAAAGAAAAAAAAACTACACTAACAAAAAACAGTGCCGGTTGTCAACAATCTGTGACATAACTTGCAGGTGCAACTAACAAAATAAAACAGCACACAGGAATTACTTGCAAACTGTGTGTGAGAGCAAATTGTATAAATGGTTAACACTGAACAAATAAATCAATTAACTGAGTGCAAGATGCAGAATAAAATACTGAAATTTAAAATGTAGGAGTGCAAAATAAATGTAACAAAAATTTAAGAAGCTTGTAGGTAAGTGCAAAATGTGCACTGATTTGACAAACTGAACAATTTTACTTGAAGTATGGCTTCAGTAACTGTAACTGTATTGGTGCAGTACAGTTAAATAATGTCACAAAATATTAGGAAATCTAGTAAGTCACTGTTTACTTAATCTTTGTGTGCAGGAGAATGACGAAGTACGGAGCGCAGTTCCTGAAACTTTCAGTGAATGCTCAGTAACACTACACGCCCTCGAGCATTTGTATTCTGCTATGGGCTTCAATGTCGTAGGAAAAATGTATCAGAAATGGACTTGGAAAAACAGGAAAGACCGGGGTTTACTCTGTGGAGTATAAGATATGAGAGAACGTGGCTAACTCAGCGTGATCCACAGCTGTGCGTGTTGTTTAACACTGGAAGCATGTTCTGGGCGCGCTGACTGACTGCGGCTTCAGCACACACGGAGAACAAAAATTTTACGCACTACTCGAAACGTGCTAAAAACAAGCTTAAGTGAAACTGAACTGGGACGAGTAAGTTTTACTGTAACCAAACACTTGGGAAAACAGAACTGGTGAGGAACTCTGCGAATGTAACAGCAAGGAAAGAAAAAAATTTAACTGGCAACACAAAAAAAAAACTGCACTGGCTGGAGATACTAGACGCTGATTAGTTGTATACACAATGATGATTCACGAGACTGCTGTAGACGCGTGGGGCTGAACTGAGCTGGCTTAGGGGCCTAAGCCAAACTGGGTCCCCACGTGGTTAAAGCCAGGTAGAACTTCCTTGGAGGAAACAGGGAAGAACAACAACACACATGGACGGCGAATGGACGTCGTTGCGTAGCAGAGAAGGCTGTAGAGGAGGCTGTGTTTTTACCACACTGATTAGGGTAAAAACCAACCCCAGAGCTGCCTCGAGTCACGCGTGGGCCACACGAAAGCCAACACACTAAACGACCTCACCTTCTACTTCTTGTAGCTAGAAGGGCGTAGGACGCTGTAGGAGGCAGGAGAATGGTGCTGGAGAGTGTTGAAGAGCTGTAGAGAGGTGATGAGGGTGAACAGTGACTGCTTAAAGGGCTGGAGTATGACGCCATGACGCCTATGTCCAATTTTGTGGGAAAAAAATCTTAGGACAAGATCTGATCTCAGGTTTTCCGTCAAGACGCTGGGGAGTAACAGATAACTCTTTAGGCCAGCAGGTGCATTGGATTGACGACGGATAATTTGACTGGCAATCAACCCCTCCACCCTGAGTAGGCCACGATGCCGTTGAACTCCGCAGTCACCACTGTTATTGCTGTTCTTACTGCAGAACGCGGTTAGTGCCGATGAACGTAGCGTAGGTACAATGATACGGCCGTGGACTAGTTTGGCTTTTAATTGGGTAGAGTGAGTACACAACGGGCAGTGTGAGGGAGTGGACCACAAGTCCCCAGTCCGTGGAGGGGGATGGCACTTGTGTCTATCAAGTCGGTCAGCCTAGAGCTGGAGGCGTGATCTGGGGCTCAGCCTCCCACTGACCTGAGTGAGCCTACATGAGGCAGCACCTAAATGCCGCGAATATGAACTTGTCAAGCAGACGGCAGGCTGTGTGTTCTGACAGTAAAGGCTGTCTACATAACTAACCAACAACACACTGCAGGTGTTCCTTCCACAGTGGTACCTACCAACATCACACGCTGGTGTTTCCACAGTGTAACTACCAACAAAACACTGCTGGGTGTTCCCGCAGTGTAACTACCAACTAGCACAGTGCTGGTGTTCCCACAGTGTAACTACCAACAGCACACTGCTGGTGTTTCACAGTGTAACTACCAACAACACACTGCTGGTGTTTCCGCAGTGTAACTACCAACACACAGTGCATGGTGTTCCCACAGTGTAACTACCAACAGCACACTGCTGGTGTTTCCTACAGTGTAACTACCAACAACACACTGCTGGTTTCCTGCAGTGTAACTACGCAAACAGCACACTGCTGGTTGTTCCCGCCAGTGTAATTACGAACAACACACTGCTGGCGTTCCAACAGTGTACTACCAACAACACACTGCTGGTGTTCCCAACAGTGTAAACTACCAACAACACACTGCTAGTGTTCCACAATGTAACTACCACAACACACTGCTGGCGTTCCCACAGTGTAACTACCACAAACACTGCGTTCCCATAGTAAACTACCAACAACACATGATGGTGTTCCCACAGTGGTAACTACAAAGCAACATCACTGCTGGTGTCCCACAGTTGTACCTTTTTTTGATATTATTATTTAAAACTCAGGTCACAAAATAATGGGTACATAATCAATATGTAACAAGATACAGGCAGTGAAACAATAATCTGCAGTGACTACACAAATACCGAAGAAGCACTTGTAAAATAACATCAGCAACTGGCTGCTGCACTCCCAATCAAACACTGCTTTTATGTAGCTGTGCTTCATGTGAAAAGTTGGTCTTATAATAAACGATAGTCCTACCTAGTAAGCTTACACTCCCCCCTACCTTGAAAACCTACCACTTTCACCTTAGTGTACCTCTGACAAATCTCTTATACATTTTAAAGAGCATTATGGACTTCATTGACAACATTATAAACACAATCTATCCAGCATCTAAAAGCTGACTAAATACAAGGAATGTCTGAACATGATGGCACACATCCATCATTGAAACCCAACCACACCCTAACCCTCATATACTCACCATGATAACAATCAATATCATGCACGTGGTGGGTTTAATACACTATGCCTAGTAACTGTGTCCTGCCTGAACATCATAACCACCTTCAGTCATTGTGAATTAAAAATACATTAGAATACAATAAAATAAAGGAATATAAGAACCCTATATCGACTCCGCCACAGAAAAATAAAAATATTTCCATTTTCTACATACACACTGCTGATTCATCGTTGGTTCTTAAACAAAATAATCCCCCATCCCCTATGCTTTTTATCTCTTTTAACTCAAAGCTAAATAACCAATATACATTTCATCACTCAAATTATATTACAATAAGTATAAACATCTCAATACTTATCATCCGACTAATAGTTTACATTGTTATACGCTGAATTCCTGAAATTTACATAAGAATTAATACTATATTGACAATCCTCACAATCCTTCCCGTCTTCTATATACAGTGTACTTACATCCAATGATGTTTTCGTTATGATCCAATCAAAATTAAATTACACTTTCCCTTTTCCCCCCAGTGCAAGATAAATGCCACTTGCACTAGAAGACGTCACAACACCTACATTTGTTCACTTAAAAAACGTATAAAATAAAGAACTTTTTTTTTTTTTAATATTTTATTTAAAAAGCAACATACACATAAACACATAAAAAAAAAACACAAGCCGTCAATTAGCAAATCAAAAACCGTGGCAGACTATGTCATACACACAGACAAAAAAACATAATACAATTTAACACATTGAAATAACAAAATTCTACTTGAAATAAACCCAAACACACATTCGTCTCTCAACCTGCGGGCTGAGGGACGCTTTCTCTGAGCCTGCTCCGGCTTACACCTGTTGGGCGAACCGTGTACTACAGTACGCAAGATGGGCGGATCGTCAGGGTAAAGGGTAAACAAGGTCTTGTGTGGAATTCCATTTGTGCTCTCTCAGTTGGCCAACGTGCATGTCTTGTTGCCTACCATTATTCCGCGACGTCTACGGCACCCCCACTCAGGAATTATATGGAGTGGCTCCTCCATGGGATGTCGAGGTTTTTTTGTAAATTCGCATATGCCGCTTTTAACTCCAATTGTGGAAGCTTTTTCAGAGAGGAAAATGGTAAGTGATTCGTCGAAGAGGTTTGCCTGCATGACGTCTCCACATACGTCACCTGGGTCAAAGTAAGGAACGTGCCCTTTCGAGGCGGAGGAGAATGTTATTCGGAAAGTTTTTGGTAGATACGGCACGGGTACCATGCAGCGAACCATCCAGAAAATCCTTGATCACATACGCCAGTGAACCACCTGGGTCGAAAGCTTCCTGAACTAAAAGACTCCTCAGATGTCACCACTTCCGACTCCCCCGACCCCCTGGGAGAGTGACACACCTCTCCGCCGCCGCCACCGTCCGTTCAACCTCCTCGCTCCAAGGTCAGTCCTCCGGCCTCCCCGGAGGCACCAAGCCTGGCACAAAATCACACGGCTGCTGAATCACAATTGGAGTTCCCAGACTCGAGGAGCTGCCTCCTAGTACACGGGCTGCCATATGCTCATAAGAGCACCAGCGACATGTTTTCCTCTGACCAGCATAGTACACATAAACCTGTGTTTCATAACCGGTCATCGTAACATGAGGTATAGGCCTTGTTAAAGAACATTTTAGAAGGGTGGACAAGAACCCTCCGGCAGCCCTTCATATGGACCAACCCCTCCACACCCCCCCATGGTTGCAGAATGCACTGTCCCCATAACTGCTAAAAAACTCCTGTAGACCAATATGCCGTGGCCTCGAAGGGTACATTTCGTACCTTCACCCATGATGTATATAGGAGACGTCAATGTAAAACGACCATCCATCGCTGATTCACACTCATGCGTAGTTCCTGGTAATGCTCTGCAATTCTTGTGTAAAAGCCGCCTCGTCAAATTTCACGAAGATTCTGTCAAACCATTAAGATCGACGGAACGCCATAATACAATTCCTCATTGGGAATACCCCCATATTATCCCTGATGATGCTAGGGAGAAGGACGTTTCATCGTATCTCCACTTAACGTACCACGAACCAGCTCAATGCAAGATAGTATTATTCTCCTCCGTCCTGTACGTTCCGCCTTTTGATATCCAAGTGAAAACCAGGTAACTGGCGCAAAAGCCAACTCAAACACAGGGACGACTGCGCACACGTCTCACACGCCCAATAAGCATGCAAACATGTGGAAATTATAATATATATATTGACAATCCTCACAATCCTTCCCGTCTTCTAATAACAGTGTCTACATCCAATTGGAAAACGTTTATTTTTTCCCCCCCCGTTATAGCCATTCATAATTAAATTACCTTTCCCCTTTCCCCATTTGCAAGATAAATGCCACTTGCACTAGACGTCACAACACCTTACATTTGTTCACTTAAAACGTATAAAATAAGACTAAATAAAAACTTATAACAATAATAGATAGTAATTATATGACAGTGAAGGAATACCAACTAATATGGTAACAGTACATAAAAATTAGTAACTCACTCACTAATACATATTCCCTATTTTTATGTATTATCATGTTCAACAAATATAATTATTATTAACAATTTCCAGAGCAATATCAACTTACTCGTCAGCACTAAGTTACATAATATAACTTATGGCTCCTAATACACTGTACCGGGCAGTACTACCTCAATCAATAAACAAAACCATCTGGCACAAGGCACTTCAGAAAGCCACCCCCTGCCATCCCCTGACCCCATGCATATCTGTATTAAAAAACACAAACTCAGTTCCCTTTCATGTCTCAAGTCCGTACTGATTCCTGGAATCATAAAAGCCCTGTCTCTTAACTAAATGTCCTAGTTTCACTCCCCACTACGCGCCCCCCTCATTCTAACGACTGTACAACCCCATATGCTCCACTATCCCACACACTTTTATTACCACCTTTCCATCCTCCACTAATATCAAAACGAACAAAATGCCATTTTAAAGGGAGAAACAGCCCAAATCAAGCTCTAAAATACACCCAACCCTAAACATTACCCCTACCGTCAGGTTACGATAACCCAAAGGGAAAACATTACCACACCCTCCCATATAGTAGCCTATTTCTGCATACTGTATGGATACACACTCAGCCGCAAGCGCCTGCACCCTACAATCACCCTGCCCCTCCTGCATGCACCAAGACACATACAAAAAATCTGCCACTACATAACATCACTGCCTTCCGAATGACCTACGGAAACCCCAGCCCACATCAAAATGCAAACTCTAAAAGTCGAAATGCTTCCTCCCCCCCCCCGCCACTATACCCAGGACCCTCACAACCATGTCCTTATAAAACCCCAAGTTTTCAACAAAAATATACAGCATGTAAAGCCGTCTCCTCTTCCTCCACAATGCATACAAGTGCCCGAACCTACATAACCCATTCCTATATAGCGCTGACCTTGTAGCTAGAATTCCATAAAGAATCTATAAACCACTTACGAAACCCTTGTCTTTAATCTGATCTTCCGAAAGTTCCTTCCCAAAATGCCCCTCCAATCAAACATCGGGTTTTACACTCCCGTATCTCTTTACATCTGCCAACCTGTCCTCCCAAGCCTGCTTACCCTTACTTTTTTTGCCTTCCCTTACTGCCAACAAATTTCGCACCTATCTTCACACACCAGTTGTGCCTTCCCCTCCACACCAATTTTCGCACATCCACCATGACCTCTCCCACCTTCTACCCCTCTCTCCCCTCACCACCCTCAGTACGCGCCTGTTTCACATACACTTGGCCTTCACCCTCGTGTGTCCAAAGGTATAAGAACCCAGCCACCCTGCCGCACGCCCATCATCACGCACCTCCTTTCGTAGCCATGGCTTTCCCCCATAACTCCACACATACCTCAAAACACACCTCTCTCCATTCCTGAATATCAACACGACCTCAGGGGATATAACTTCTGGCCACGCACCACACTTTACTGTACACAAGTGTGTTAACTACCACACCATCCACCCTCTGCTGCAATGTTACATCCCCATCCCTCCACCCGCGCCCTACCCATCGCTCTACTAACAACTACCTGGAATTTATTCTCTGCGCATCCCAGCATCCGCCATATACACAACCCCACATATCTTAATTCTATCCACTACGTTCCACCCATACAGTTCGCCCCAACCCTCCCCCCACCCCACGTGCCTACTTCTAATAACTTTGACTTTGCTCCAACAGCCCTCATCCCTGTCGCCCACCAAAAAATCCTCTATTATACATCCCACATTTCGCTCCAATCCTATTTCCCCTCCCCACATACCCCCAATAACCACAATCTGCCAGGACCCTCCTCTCCCTTCGCACTCTCCTTCTCTAAAAGCCTGTAACAAGGGTCATGCATGCATGCAAAGAGGATTTGAGACAAGGGCAACCCTGTCGCAAACCCACCCCAACGCAACCCGGCAACCCTAACCTTCCCATTAACCTGTACCCTGACCGTCGCAGGCATATACAGAGAGTCACCCAGCACAAAATCCTCATCCCCAAACCCTGTTTTTGTAAAAAACTCCACAACATATGTCTATCTACAAACATGTCAAATGCCTGCTTCCAATCAGTTCCCAAGATCTCCCTTCTCTTGTCTACCCTCCCCACAAAATTCCTAATTCTTCCATGCCCCTCACGCATACTTCGACCTGGAATCCCACACTGTCCCTCTATGTAGGATCTGTCAAAAGTACCTTTTTCATAGAACGATTTTCCTAAACCTTCGCAAAAACTTTATAATCAGCACCACATGAGGGAGATCGCCCTAAACCACCCAAGTGCTTCCCCCCCCCCCCTCCCCTATAGACCAAAACAACTACCCCCCCGTGCCCTGCGATTCCCCCAACAATCCCTTTCCGTCATACATTAAACAATGAGACCAGACATTCCTTCATACAATCCCAATTTTAATATAGAATTCATTAGGTAATTCCATCAATGCCCGGCGCTTTTTTTTTCCTCATATTCAAGCCCATTAACGCCCTCCTCCAACCTCCCTCCTCACTGATCCTACCCTCCTATTACCGGCTCTCTCCTACTCCCTAAAATACCCTCGAATTCCTTCTCCTAGTATCTCTCCCTCCCTCCCAATCCTCCCTCCACCCTGCTTAAAAATTCTCCCTAAACCAATAATCAGCAAATTTGCTCATGTCCCATAGGTGGTACTAAGTACCTGCTCCACCCTATATCCCCCCACCCCTTTACACACCTCTAATCCCATAATCGTGTCATCTGTTGCCTATTCCTAAATCTCCTCAAACACATCCGATGGTTTGTCAACAGCCCCATAGAACCTTCCGGCAAAACCTTCCCTCACACGTATCTCACAAAACGAGAATTTTGTATACCCTCCTATTTCACCTAAAACCTCTATTTCTCCATGTCTAGTCCCCCTCCCCCTTCATAACAATCATTTAGCTGCCCCTCAAAATATTTCTTGTAAACCAAACCTCCACCTCGCCCATCCCGTCCTCCTATCTGATAATACTCCTTAATCCTGCAAATTTAAGCGTGTTTCACTTCTCCCACCATTCCAAGACATCCTCCTCTTTGTTGCGACCTCCCAGAGTTGCCTCCACCATTCCCTAAAAAACAACCCCCCCCCTCCCCCAACGGGTTCTTTTTTTTTTTTGGGATACTGAAGTAGCATCACATTCATTTTCACCAATAACCACTACCTACAAACCACTCTTCCCATGCCATCTCTGCCAAAATAGCACGATGGTCCGAAAAAACCTAAATCTATCGTCATTACACGTTCTACTGTTAATCTCGATTATATATATACGATCCAACTGCAGCATAACCCCTCACGCATAAACGTTGCTCTACTCTCCACCCACGCCCATTGACTTATGGTCAAACCCCTGCATCCCTCAAAAATCCCTCAATATCCCAGCACCACCCTGCACACCTCTCTGCTCCGCATCTTATTCCTGATTACACAGTTTTTTCCAATCCCCACCTATTATAAACCCGCATGTAGAAAAGCGTCAAAACCTCCTTACAAATTCACCTTACCCTTATGTTTACTATCTGCCGCCTATATACCCCAGAAAACACTCTACTGCGCCCCATATCCCTCTCCACCCTCCACCACCCTCCCCACCCACCCCTCTTCCCACTTGAGCACGTGGATGGGCTGGACCCCTCACTGCCACTGCCACCCTCCAACCCTTTAATTTCCTGAACTACCACATACATCCTAAAACCGTTCAGCCTCAGCTCTCTGCCACACCTTAAAAATTGTGTTCTTGAATAAAACACACCATCAATGTTAAAAACGGCCGCAAACATCCCTCCAACCATAACTTTTTACCGTCAGCTCTAAGGCCATTCACGTTTATAGTTAACATTTAAAGTTTCAGAAAGGGTGGCTTTACTCTATGTCCTTGTCCTGTCTGTTACACTTTTTGCCTGCTTCTTCCTTTTCCCGTGCACACTGCCCGCCTGGACCCCCACCTCCCCCTGGTCACTTCCCTGCCCCTTCTTAATCACTCCCCGCCCACGTCTTCTTCCCTGAACGCTGAGCTGGGCTATAACCTCCTCATCCGACGAGCCTCCAGCTCTTTTCTAGATGTACCCACAAACTCCATATCAGTATTTCTAACACTCCTCCCCTTGTGGCCCCCAAGCTTCCACTTGTAGCAACGCAACATGCCAGACTTTGACCCAGAGGTAGAGGCCCGGGAGATCAGCTCAATCAGTCCTTCTCAACCATCAGAATTCTTCCTATCTGTAGATGGGTTCTCCTCCGAGGCACGTCCAGGAACCATAATCCATTTCCTTTAGGGCGAAGATAACTCCTGTAGGTCACCGGCCTCTCCCACCCCGCGCAAGGCTGCTGCTGCTCAACACCCGGGTCTGTCTGCGGGGGAGCATCCGAAGCCACTGGTAGCGTCACACAATTCTCTTCCACGCCCTCCACAATCGTCCGCCCAATTACCAGTGTCCTGCTGCAGCACTCCATAGTCTTCGGCATAGGTGCCGCCAGAGACTCCTGTGACTACTTGCCGTTCCCAGCCGCGGCGCTGCTGCTTTACCACAACCAGCCTCCATGTTGGTCAAAAGCGCCGCACAGGCGACACGTCTTGCATTGTGTCCGCGTAGGTCTATTGCCAACGGAGCTGTCATAGGACAAACGGTAAGGAACCCACAAATTTGGGACAAGTTTGTGCATACCTGGGGTCTGCACTGGGTTGAGCAACATAACTTTGCAACCTGGTTCCACACTTTGCTTTACCTTGGCGTGGGCATTGCGCTCAGAAATCGTGAACCTATCAGTAGCTTTCTTAAGGTTCTCTCCGTACCCGCTGGGAAGACAAGCTGCGTGTCCTCATCTTAACTACACTGGGGGGGGTTATCCGTATCGTAAGTTAGGTCTAAGGTGGAGGCAAACAGAATTTTTATGGTAAGCGCTTGCATAGCCTACAAAGCAAGAAATGATGTTCTCACCGATCCGAGCGAGCTGTTTTGAGTGAGGAAATTTAATGTACACTGAACATCTGGGATAAGCCTCATCCCTGTAGTACAACTTGGGTTAACGGTTACTCTGAGCACCTCCAGGTCTTTGCGATTTTACTTCAGCAACCATTACTCACAGGGTGGCGTGAGCTACTGGCGCTTGGGTGAATGTTGAATCTGGAGCAATGATCCTGCATTATGCCTTTTATAAACTCAGAACTCCATTGTCTGACCAGAAGGACACTGGGCAAGTATGACGAAGAACAACATGCTCACGGAAAGCACAGCGACTCCGTTTCCGGCGGTTTTATCAGGAATGGTACTAATTCACTGTACCGCGTCAAGTTATCTACCATTACAAGCAGGTGCTTATTTCCCTTCTCCGAGGTCGAGAAGTTTCGTAACAAGTCGACAGAAGTTCTCTCCCAGGGCTCCTTTGTAATGGGATACTTTAGAATGGGGTTAAGACCTGTAATGGTACCCTCTTATCTTATCTTATCTTATCTTGTGCTGTAGGCAAACAACACACTGGTGTACATGCTTGGCAATGTCCGCTGCCATCTTAGCCAGAAATATTTCATTCGTGCCTGTTGATACTGCGGCCTTCCGGGTGTGCTACACCTGGGACATCGTGGATCAACCTAAGAGTAGCTGGTATCATGGACTCTGGTATCACCAGTTGGTATATGGTTCTGCCGGGGTCCACCAGCTGTGCAACATGGCACAGTACTCCTTGGTCGACCACTAAATCCTTCAGTGGAACGGAGACTTGACCTGTAAGTCAACGGTCCTCCTTGGTCAGGAAACGAAGGAACTGGAGACCACACTGGTCCTGTCGTTGGGCTCTCCCTCTCGAGAATCCTCAACAGAGAACGATTTCCGACACTCACGAATGCTATATGCCCCGACAGGGCATCAGCTACAACATTTTGCTTGCCGGACATAGCAAATTCAGGTGTAGTCATTGAACGGAGGACCACCGAGCATGCTTTCCTGAGAGGTTCCTTATTTTGCAAAAAGGGCCAATAAGGGTAAAATGATCGTGGTAAATCTTGATAGGATAATGAGATAGATATATCCCGAAAATGACTCAGGGCCCATACAATGGCTAAAGCTTCTAGCTCTGTCACTGAATAATTGACTTCCCTTTAGTAAGGACACGGCTAGCATAGGCAATAGTGCTGGTGCTTACCATTAGATCCTGTGACAAAAACTGCACACCGTTTGCCAACTTTGCTGCATCAGTCGTCAAGGTAAATGCCTTGGTGAAATCAGGAATCTAAGTTTTGGGCTGATGTTAACTTGTTCTTAAGAATGACAAAAGCTCCGTTCCTGATCACACTCCCTCAAAGGGGCATCCTTCTTGAGTAAGCGTGTCAGGGGTCAGCAAAATGGTTGGAGAAACCTGCGATAAAGGTGGCGTAGAAACCCCCGCCAGGCACGAAAAAACCTCGAAGACGTATCTTTAAAACCCACTCCCCTACTCAGCCTCCCAAAACAATTCTTTATAGGTGTTCCCACAATGTAACTACCAGCAACAACTTCTGGTGTTCCCACAGTGTAACTACCAATTGCACACTGCTGGTGTT
The DNA here is from genome assembly GCF_026875155.1 of Cherax quadricarinatus. Classification (NCBI taxonomy): domain Eukaryota; kingdom Metazoa; phylum Arthropoda; class Malacostraca; order Decapoda; family Parastacidae; genus Cherax; species Cherax quadricarinatus. The sequence goes on from NW_026505104.1 coordinate 20,360, forward strand.
CCCACAGTGTATACAAGCAACACCACTGCTGGTGTTCCAACATTATAAAATACCATCAACACACTGCTGGTGTTCCAACATTATAAATACCATCAACACACTGCTGGTGTTCCCACAGTGTAACTTTTTTTTTTTATATTTTATTTAAAGCCATACACAAACATGAGTCACAAGAAAATTCAAACAAATATATTGCACTGAATGAAAATCCTGACATCGGATATTGAAACAATACCTATTACCATTACATTGTTAACATTATACAACTATGACCAATACATATCTGATGCCGAAGCTTAGACTCTCCTAAACTAAATAAATGTGTATAAGTTAACAATAGTAAAAATGCAACCTAATTCTTCATCAAATTAAGCATTGTATCTCTTAATTAGCTCGGAATTGATATATGTACAGTACAGTTATCCTTCATTTTTTTTTCTTTCAAATTCCTTCTGCTCTGAACACAAGAAAGGAATATAGAATAAGAATGGACCTACATAAATTTAGAAACCTCATATGCAAACCAGTACAGTAATCAGCACAGGTCTATTGATACATCTCTCTCTTTATGAGAATACGTTCAAATTTTTTCCATAAATTGCTTGCCATAAAAAATTGAACCACCTTGTTATAATAAATAGTCTTGTAATGTCAAGAAGCATTATTTATTATTATTATTATTATTAAAGATTCGCCGGTATTCTCCCGGCCCGGGCCTTTTCCAAGTGGTGGCCCGGCCTTGGCTCCCTATTTAGGGAGTATCTGAGACCTAAGTCTCCCATGGGAGGAGGCACAAGTACCTCCTCATCTTTGGGACCAACTGTCCCCAGGCCTAGCCACAAGCTAGGCCTCTCTGGTCTGCCATCCCCGCCCCAAGGGGGCAAATGGGAATGACAGACTTGTGAGCTACAAGCTCTGGCTCAGGCACCTACCCTACCTTAGAAGGGCTGGGGCATGGTGTCGATGAGGTAAGTATGCAAGAAGCATTACACCATTATCATAAGTTATACCATCTACCTAAGCCTAGTATTCCTACTACAATATGATTATCGTAACAAACCATAAATTTACCAAAAACCCACTAACTATTCTAAATCATTGATGTACATATTTACAACGAATAAAAAACAATAAAAAGGAAATCCCACTCTTCTCATTCTAAATATTCTGACTGTCAGTTTCTCCTACATGTCTAAAACTAAAGTAAAAATATTTCTGACTGTCAGTTCTCCTACATGGGCTAAACAAAGGTTAAATAATTCTGTACTGTCAGTTCTTCCTACAAGTGCTAAACAACGGAATTTTTAATATAAAACATACTGACATATTTAACACATTCACATCCACCTTCAATTATAATAATAACCTCCATTACAACCAAGAATAATCCATGCACCTTATTAACTCCAAGAGTCAGAAAATTTTCCGTTTACAAATCTTAGCAATATTCATCATATTGCCTCCATCGGTGAATACATTAAAAGGAAAAAATGAACCTAAAATATCAACACGTACCTATTTTCTAATTTACAGACCATTTAAGTTTTGCTTTACATAAGAAAAACTCTGTAAATAAACAGAGTGATAAAGATCTTTTTACATATACAATGAATCTAATCATTAAAGACACCTAATAACATATTTGAATCTCATTGAAAATTTCATCATAAAGTCCTTTGAACTGATTTATACATAAAACATAATTATAGCAATCGTAAAGTGCAACACACTTCCAAATGATAAACTGTGTAGTAACCTGAAACCCTCGGGGTCAATAACCCCTATTTGCCCCTAGATATCAAACTCAATTATACTCCATAAAAACAGCTCTCCATGCCCACTCCCATTTTCGGAAAATACCCGTTGTATCCCTTACCCACTTTGCAAATCTCATAAATCCCCTTAATGTGAAATTTCGATACCCCTCACTAAAATCTCTCACCCATCTCCCTCCCTACACCCCTTTATTCCTACCACTGTGTCCTAATAAAAAGTTGCTGCCATGCACCCCCCCCCCCCCCCCCCACCCCCCCCCATCCTCCGCGGGGGGGGGGGGCTCCCCCTCCCCCCCCGCAATAATTTCTTGCAACGCACGTCCGCCTCCCTCAATAGCCCACATCATATAAATATAATCCGTAATTCATATACCCAATCGCATTCTCGAACCCTTTTATCACCCCAGTTATATCTAAACTTAAAACCCTCAGACCTGCAAACCCCTCCCCCCACTAACCTAAAACCTTACCCATCCAAACCCTTATAAGTTCAATACTATCGCAAAAATACCACCGTAATGATAAATAGTCGCCAATCCTCCCACAATCCTTGCATTCCCCATCCTCTCGTATTCTCATATAGAATAAAACCATTCCTGACGGCAAGATTCCATGTAAAAATCAATACATTACTTGCTCTGACGTTAGGTTTTAAACGCAATTTGATTAAACGCCCCCAAATATTACGCCAATCATACATCGGATAAAACACCTTCCTACCGCCGCTACCACGCCTTACCATCTACCCTATCAAAATATTTCTCAATTTAATATGTGAAGGATCCCCACGAATTATTAAGACCCTAACATATGCCTACACCTATCAATGTAACACCCGACCCCCCACCACCGTCGCATACCTGATGTATCCTATGAAGACCATCTTCTTTCGCCCCCCCTCCCGCTTATAACTACTTTTAAATACAAACTTATTATCCTCTTTTCGACATATCTATAAGACCCACCCTTCCACGGCCAACCGGGAGTGTGACAACCACTCTACTTAACGCATTCGCTCCCTGTTTTCGCCCAAATGAATCAAAAAACACTTTTTGTAACGCTTTTTAACTCATAACGAAGTATCGAAATATTTACTGTTAAACATGCCATAGTTTTTGACTGATACAATAGCACACTCGTTGTAATCACCCTTTTGTTGCAAACTTAAATTAGCAGCTCTTAAACCACTGAGGCGCTTCACAACACTATCAACGATACGCACGGAATTTATTTGTTTGCTTAACTTGTATATCACTTACATCAACGATCCCACATATCTTTAATTTGGTCCACCCTTTCCCACCTTTCGGCAGCAACACATTCCATACCTCACGTGAACCCTTTTCCCTAGATTCATATACACTGTTATTCCCCGTATAATCGTCAAGCCAGAAGCCTTTCAAAAACTTTCACTAACTTTTCTACCCGAAGCAAATCCTTGGTTCTCGTCACCAAAATCGTCGTATCGTCGACATATCCAACAATGGCCCGCTCCCCCACCCCTTACATTACCCCATCCATTTGCTCCAATAAAACCCTTTAACCCTCCATAAAAGGATCTTGAAAACAAGCAAAAAAAAATTAGTGAAAGGGGACAACCAAGCCGCAAACCCCTTCCCATCTATTCGATCTCCCACCTCCCATTCACCTGCACACGAAGGTTCCTCCTGATACATTAATTTTGGACCATGATATAATTTCCGCCCCAAACCCCTGCCATCTCCTGACTTCCAAACGTCCTACCCGTTCCACACTAGTCATATGCCGCACCCAATCTAATAGCCAATACCCCCCAGCCCTCCTCCCAATGCTTACACTCTTTCTTCAATTAAAACTCTAATCTTACCGATGACCTTCATACATAAGACCTGCCCTCACCCCATATTGTCCCTTGTCATCACTTTGCCCCTTGACTTTTTTTTATTCTGTTAGCCAAAGATCCTTCAAAAATTTTGTATAGTCCCCACATAAAAACGCGATGCACGATAATCTTTAACCGTTAATGGCTCACCTTTAGGAACTGAACGACCACAGCCAACCTTTGTTGTTCCCCTAAAACCCATCCCGCTTCATATTTTGAATAAACGTACCAAAACCCCTTTAAAAGTTCCCCTTATTTTGAAGATAAGAAGTCGCTGGGTAACCCATCATTCCTGGCGCCTTACCTAATTGCGCCCCAGATAAAGCCTCCGAAGTCACACCAACTCCGTTATCGACCCTCCCGCAACATCAAACGATCATGCTTCATCAGCTCAACACTGCACAAACCTACCTAAAAACGATAGTTAAGAGAAAATAAAAAAAAGGGAATGGACTGCAATTGCAATATCACTGGTTATTCCAACACTTTGGCGTTTACAATTTAACCCAAGCATCAATATACCCACTCATACCCTCCGTCTCGTCAACACCTGATTCACACTATGAGTCCCCTGTCAAACCGTACCTGAACATTCCAACCCCATTAACCTCATGCCTTGCGACGTCTGTGTTTGATTCTCAACACACACGCCGACGGCCGATCTCCCCACAAAAACCTCTTCGATTCCCCCCCTTAAGCCTTTCCCCATCAGACCTTCGTTTGTAAATTTCTTAGTTGCTCCCTTAATTCGTTCAATCTATAACAGGATAATTAGCATCGCTTGTACAAAGCTTCGCGCAACTGCCCCTCCTAAATAACGTTGAAACCATATTGTAACTGATAAATCTCACCCTTGACTAATATAATATTCCTTTAATTCGCTTTTTGGCTATCGTTTTTTCCCACCAATTAACCAAGCCACATCTCCAGGTGCTTCAACCACAAGGCGTTCCCACATATGCCCAAAAGACAACGGACTTTCCTCTCTCTTCAATAACTTTAGACATTTCAATTTCCAAAATGATGGACCCCTCCAAGGCACGCCCGTCAGTATCTACATCCTATTACACCTCCCTATGATCCGAAAAAAAGCATTTATCACATACACTCTCCGCACTGTAACCGCACAAGACACGTACATTCTATCCATTCACGCCGCAAAAATCTCGTCTAATGAAAGTAATCTCCACCATGCCACCCACCCACACACATCTCATTAACCCAGCACTCGTCAATAAATCTCCCAGGAACCGCCAAGGGCCACAACCCTCTCCTCGAGGCTCCACACATTCGTCGTATTATACACAAATCCAGTCGCCCCCTATTATCGCAACATTATGTAAACACGTAATAATATACTAATACATTCTTGTACAAAATGAGTTTTAAGTCGTACACTCCCTCGGCCGGCCCATATTACACCTACAAACGTATGTTTACTCTACCCCATAAACCACCACCCTAATCACTACCTCCCCTCCTCCCTTTCACTATGCCGTACATCAAACGGGATTTTTTCCTTTACCAGAATGGCGACGCCCCCTTTATAACCCGTCCATAATTCCCATATACACATCGTAACCATCCAATCCTAACACATAATCCAAATCCTGTAATTGTGTTCTTGGAAGAAATACCACATCTCACATCTTGACCACACCAAAAATTACAATTAAACCACGTTTTGCTCCGCTCAGATCTCAAACCGTTAATATTATTGTCAAAACCTTAAAGTCAATTATGGGATTTTCCTTTCGTTCTAGTATCAGACTTTGTCACTTATACATTTTACAACCACCTCTATCCTCCCCCCTTTTTTTTGGGAACCACCTTGATAAACTCTTGTTTCGTGTGGATTCACTGTTTCCCTTTCTCTTCTGTACATCCGCCCAGACTTTTCCATGGCCTTGGGCAGGAGTAAAGCACGTCGATCTGAGTCCGTGGGGTCGCAGTTCTGCTTTCAGCGTCCTACCCTCCACCTGTCCATTGGTATTTGTCTTTAGATACTATCGTTGATGCACCTTCCACATCTGCTACATTCACCGTCATACCATGCGACACACCTAAACTCATCTTTCCAGCCGTCGCCTCACCATGATGCTCAACCGATCCAAAATGCACCTGGAATCCTCCACACAGTTGACGATCGAACTCGTCAACAAAACATCAGTGCCTTCACTAAAGACTCCGCTACATCCTCTTCCCCAATAGTGGGCAGATGTCTCTACAAATACTTTTATTTATGTCCCAGTGACGTGATTTCTCCTCGCAGTATTACATACCCTCCCAAAGCATTCTCCTGTGCTTTTTCTACCTCATCACTCCATGATGACCGTTGTCGTAGACGTTAGCATAAGACTGTTCTCGTCCCTCACCTTCCTCGACCTCTTCCGATTGAGGCTGTTTCCGATGTTGGAGAGTCCCACGACGCTTACCACACTGAGCCGTCTATGTGGTCATACGACCCACACAGCCGACACGTAACGACGTTGCCCTGCTTATGTTACATATCATGAGTTTCGTAATGCTTGGCAACATAACTATAGATGTTATGGGATGGCGTAAGGTCATTTTGCCTGAATATTTTCTCTCCAACGCTCAGCATATGAAAGGGGGGCGGCCCCACCGACCTGCAGAGCCAAATGAACAGAACCATATTTACGTAGTTCATCTTTTTATAACCAAATCAGTCTCCTCAAAAGGCACATTCCTGAAATTTTTACCCATGTGTAATGTCGAGAAACATCATGAAGACGTACTGATACAGCTTGAATTGAACGGCTAAAATGGCTCTTGATACTTTAGATCAACCACCGCTTCGTAGACATTTTCTGACGTCACTACCGAAGATCCGTGTCGTCCCATTAAGTGCAACACCACATACACTTCATTTGCGATACCGTATATCACGGGATAAATCCGGAAGTAACAAATCCATCGTGGCTCCCGAGACAGCCCCACGGGTCAACAACAACGCAGACAGTGTAGATGCGCCTGCTGATATGCAGCGCCAATTGGAAAATAAATTTATCACCAGCTAACGCCGGTAGGCTCAAACAGTAAACTGCGCACAAGCCAACTCAAGCAGAGCGTCTTCGCAGCCTGTCGCACGGCCCAATAGCGTATGCGAACATGTACAGTGTAACTACCATCAACACACCAGCTGGTGTTCCCCAGGCACTACCACAACTCACTGCTGGTGTTCGAACAGTGTAACAACCAACAACACACTGCATTTTGTTTTCCACAGTGGAAACTACAAACTTGTACACTGCTGGTGCTCCCACAGTGTAACTAACATCAACACACTGCTGGTATATCCAAAGTGTAACTGACACAACACACTGGTCTGAGAGTTCCCTCAGGTAACTTTCCAGAAACACACTGCTGGTGTACCCACAGATTAACTACAAACAACACATTTCTGGTGTTCCCTTAGTGTAACTACCACAACATACTGCAGGTGTTTCCCACAGAGTAACTAGCAACAACACACTGCTGGTTGTTTTCCCTCCTGTACCTATCAGTCAACACCCTGCTGATATTCCCACATTGTAACCACCATAACACCACTGCTGGCGTTCCCACAGTAACAACCAACAACACTCTGGTGGTGTAATATAGGTTAGATAATAACACAGTGTAGAGGGGTAGGATATGGGTGGGACTTGCATATGAAGTGAGATAGATGTTATCAGAGCTTATTTCTTGGATGTCATTGAAAATTGGGTTGGGCAAATGTTTTGTGTTAGTGGGATGGATTGTAAGGACTTGCCTAGTATGGGCCAACAGGCTTGCTGCAGTGTTCCTCATTACTAATGTTCTTACGGTGTTTCCCTCAGTGTAACTACCAACAACACGTGTGAATGGAATGGTTTGAAAAACCGACAAGTAGAAGAATGAAACACTTATGCAGTCATATGGGAATCTATATTAATTATTAAAGATTCCATATGCTGCACGCATCAAGTGTCTCCATCTACCAACAACACACGCTGTAGGCTCCCACAGTAATAACTACCAACGACACACTGCTGGTGCATCCCACATGTAAATAACAACAACACACTGCTTGTGTTCCCACAGTTGTAAACTATCCAACAACACACTGCTGTGTGTTACCGACAGTGTAACCACCACAACACACTAGCTGTGGTTCCCTCATTGTAACTACCAACAACAAACTGCTGTGTGTTCCCACACGAAACAACCACAACACAATGCTGTGTTCCCCAAAGTAACTATTCAAGCAACGCACTGCAAGTTCTCCACAGTGTAACTACAAAATAAGTATAGATAAACAGAACACTGCAGGTGGACACATTTTTTACATAAAAAAATAATAATAAAATAATAGTACTTAATAATAATAATAATAATAATAATAATAATAATAAAATAATAATAGATAAAAATAATAATAATAATAATAGTAATTAGCGTCAAGTCATTGTTCTGAGATTATAAATAGTATGTGGACATAAATCAGCCAGCGAGTAGGCCAGAGAACTTAAATTTTCCTTGTAATAATTAGGAGTTAGAAGACTAGCTTACCACTCATAACACTTAGACCAGCGCAGGTAAGCCAGTGGTCACTGCTGCAGTGTTCCACTTTAATGACACTCCGCCACTCATGTAGCACAATTAAGTCACTGCTGCCGTTTGTACCATAGTGACACTCAGATCGCACTCAAAAGCACAGTTTTTTAAGTCACCGCGGCCAGGTCTATCATAGTGGAAACTCAGATCACTCAAATCACTTAGATATCCAGTTAATCAAATCCTGCGGTGGTCTACCATAGTGACACTCAGAGCACTGAAAGAAGCACGGGCAAACCAGCGGTCACTACCGCCATGGTAGCAGACCCAGTGCCAAGCCACGAATGATCGCTCATGACACAGGCCAAGGGAGTTTTACCGTCGGAAGATAACGACTGAAACCTTCCAAGCAGAGTTTGGATGGAATTTTTAGACATATTATAACTATGATCCTTTAGAGGACGCTCTTGTGCTGGCTAAAATTGACTTTTACTGCTATACAACATCTGGGCAGTATTTACATAGCAAGGTACAAGACCCTTGTAGCAGCATCTACAACAGAGCTTTGTGAATATAGAAGGTGCTGAAAGATCACCGAGATCTGGAAGCCGTGTACTATTTGTCAACACTGGACATTATCGTCACTTTCTCGCCATGTGTGAAGTTTCTCAGTGTTTTACATCTTCTGTGCATATTAACATCATGCTGACATTTTTAGAGGTGACGCGTGCGAGCGAGCATGTGTTGTGCGTGTGCATGAATTTAACAAGCATTTTTTAGCATAAGCTGAGTGGATTTTTACCATGATGCCTTGTCTCATGTTCGTAGCCAGAGTCTGGTGTTTATATATTTGTTTGATCTGTAAAACATAAACATTAGCTTTGTTTCCACCATCAAGGATCATTTTTTAATAACGCATCACAGAATCTTTGATTTACTTTGTATTCGGATAAATCATTACTTACCCATTGACTTTAAGTCTCGTTTTTAATCTCCTCTTTTAAAGACTGAACATATTCAGCACTTCAAGGTGAATAAACTCCTGAATAAATTCGATCTATTTAGGTGAATAAAGAATGAATTATATTCACATATGCTAAAGAAAAGACTGAAATATTCACACCTTGCTTGGTGAACTTACTTATTAATTCTGAACAATTTCACTACTGATTTGTATACGAACGGGAATATATACACGATTGCATACTTCAGAAATATATACACTAGACTGTATACGACAGAATATATACACTGAATGATACGTCGGAATTAATATACCACGAATGCATTCGTCAGAATATATACACTGATTGATATAACGTCAAATATATACACTGATTTAATACGTCCAGAAATTATACACTTACTGTATACGTCAGAATATATACACTGAATGTATACGTCGGAATAAATAACCTGACTGTACATGTCGAATAATGTACAATGATTATAAAGTCGGAAATATATACATTTGATGGTATACGTCCAGGAATAGTACACTGTAATACTCAGAATATATACACTGATTGTATACTAAGAATATATACTCGATTGTATACGTCAGAAATATATACTCTGGATAGTATACGTCTAAATATATTCCCTGATAAGCGTACATCTCTAAGTATACAACCTTAAATGGAATAAGAGTGTGTTATCACTTATTAAGAGCATAAGAGTGTGCGTTACACTTATGTCAAGTGCATGAGATTGTTTACACTTATTTAAGTGCATAAGATGTGTTACACTAATTACAAGTGCATGAGATTGTGTTAACACTTATTTAGATATAAAGTATTGTTGACTGTGGAGGGTAGTCTTAATGACCTCGTGTAAGGGGTAAAATTAAGATAGGATTTTAAACCTTTCAATCAAATTATTTGTGTTGATCTCCAGTATAATACATCAAATTTACATTCACCTCACCAAATTATATTCTTCACAGAATCTATTCATAATAACGTGTTAGTTTATGAGGCGGGAATTACATTTTAAGCTCAAACAATACCATGCTACATTACAAGGACTTTGAAAATCCATGAAGCGGTCAATCCGTACGATTAACTGAAATCTCAATAAATGTGTAGGCACGATTCTCCGTCCGCTCAATTTGTGTTACCTGTGAAGTGGTCCAGCCACGGAAATTATGGGTTAGTCTTGAGCGTTCAAGTCCGAAGTATTGTTGAATTGTTGTGAGTAGTTCCAACAACTGTAGTGTGAATTACTTGGAAATTTGTTCCAGCAACGAAAATGAGGGCTTGGTTGTGAATGTACCACTCACGAACTGATGGCTTGATGAGAATTGTTTCGGACGGGGAATTATGTGCGACATGATAATTGTTTGCTGCCATATATTAAGGAAAAAATTGTGAATTGTTTCACTAAGAGTTTTGTGGTTTTATTGTTTCCAGACAGAGCATTGGGTTCTATGAATTGGTTCCCACCAAGGAATAATGAATTGTTTGTGAATTGCTCCAGCCAGAAAATTCAGGGTTAGTTGTGAAATGTTCTATCCAAAATATTGTAGGTTGTTGAATTGTTCTCTTCACTATTTGTGGGCGAGTTGTGAACTGTTTATCCAGTATCGGCAGAGTGGGCCGAGTGTCCTTAAATTCTTCCAGCAACGGTATTGTTGTTGTGAATTGTTGCAACCACGATTATTGTTGGTTCTGATTAATCCAGTCACGGAATTTTATGGGTTAGTTTTTAATTGTTTTCAACACAGTTTTGTTGTTTAATTTAGAACTATAGTCTTGTAAGGTAAGGTGAATTTATTCCATCCACAATAAATGTGTATATGTGTGAACTGTTTCAGCCATGTATAGTAGGTTTATAATAAAATTGTTCCATCCCCGTATATTGGGAGCTGTGAATTGTTCCCGTTACATTATTTGGCAGATGTGAATTAATCCACTAATTTATTGGGAGTTGTGAATTTCTCCAGTTATTTATGGGAAGATGTGAATTGTAACCAGCTATTTTTTTGGGAGTTGTGAATTGTTCCAGCTAATTTATGGGATTTTGTGAATTGTTCAGCTAATTTATTGGGAGTAGCGAATTGTTTCCAGCTAATTTATTGGGAATGATGAATTGGTTTCAAAGCTGAATTTATTAGAGTTGTGAATTGTTCCAGTTACTTTAATTGGGAGTTGTGAATTGTTCCAATTAATTATTGGGAGTTGTGATTATTTCCAGTTACATTACTGGGAGTTTTGTGAATTGTTTCCAGCTATTTATGTGAGAGTTGTTGAATTGTTCCACCTAATTACTGGGAGTTGTGAATTGTTCCAGCTATTTACCTGGGAGTTGAGAATGTGATCCCCAGCTAATCTACTGGGAGTAGTGTATTTATTCATAGTACTTATATTGGAGTGGTGATGTTCCAGCTAATATTGGTTCGTGAATTGTTCAGCTAATTAATGGGAGTTCTTGAATTGCTCCAGTTACTTTATTGAATGTTGTGAATTGTTCCAGCTAAATGTATTATATCTTCGTCTACTCGGACCTGCGGGGAGAGAGACGCTTCAACATTTCTCTTGCACGCCACCTGGTGAGTAAAACCAGCATAAGCACCAAGATGGGCGGACCGACTGTACCGGCGCATAAAATATTCTGCATTGATCTGGTTTGAGGATCTTAAGCAGCGCAACGATGAACGTTCTCGGGGGGGGGGGAAAAGCAAATTATCAAGGACGGTTATGGAATCCCCAATGAAGAGTTTGTGTGGGGTGGCACTGAATGTATTACAAGGGTCTTCGTGAAGTTCATGAGGTCTGACCATCTACTCCTACCATAGTCGACGAATTTCAAGAAAGGAGGATGAGTAACAATTCACAGATGGAAGTATGCTTGCATGATGTGTCTAAATGTAGTTTTACTTGGGTTAAGTAAGGAATTACCCTTTTGAAGCAACAGCATACAGCCTACAAGATTGTATCAGTGTTATGGGACTGTACACTCGCGAGCATGGAATGAGGAGGGACGGCCCTTACGAGGGATGCCGGAAGGATCCTTCACACTGAAAATGAACCTCTGAGGAGGCCGATACCATCATATGATACATGCAAAACCATAGAATCAGGTATATATGTACACTATGGCATGGCAGAGGAAGACATGCCGATTATGTGGCATTCTTATGAGCACATGGCCGGCAGCATGCCCCAGAGACAGGGGTCCCTAGGGGTCAAGAGAAATGCATCTGCAAGACACGCAATAGAAGCCATTGGGCGTTGTGACGGGTGGAGTGGAAAGCCGGGTAAGGGCCTGTTGAGTGAGTGAGTCGAAAGAGCAGAGGGTGGTTTTGGAGCGTGTGCCTACACTAACCAATGGAAACGGGGGGGTGGAATATCGCTGTCAGAAAGACCGTTAGAATACTACAGATTCAGCCTAAAAACAAGAAGGGATGCTGGAGTCTGTGCTGAAAGGATTTTTTGGAGAGTCGGAGCATGTTGTGGAAGGTGATGTGAGGTTAGGTGATGTCAAGGTGGATGACACCAGAAAACGGGGTAAGGAAGACTTTAGGTGAGGTTCAGAATGGAGAAGCAATGAGTGGTGTAGGTCCATCAAGAAATGTATTGAAAGAAGAGATGTGTGTTAGAGGTAGCTCCCGCAAGATATCAGCGTGCACAGACATGGACGAGGTCCTCACACCAGCGCAGAGGCCTGTGGGAAAGAAGATTTGGCAACTGTGGGAGGAAACGAGAGACCGAGGAGGGGGGGCAGGGAGGGGTTGAGGGGCAGTACAAGGGATGATAGAGATGGACCGAACCTATGAACGGAGGACCAAGTAAGCCTCAGCGGCAATAGGGTTAAGACTGGCCCTTTCTAGTGAAGGTCAGGAGTGTAACTTCAATGTAAACGGTCTTAAAAAAACCGAGGTCAAGAGAGGGTAAGGTAGGAGGTGGGTTTTTAAGGAGATTTAGTATTGACGTCTGTTTTTTTGCAGGAACCAATAACCAATTGTTAGGATGTGAGATGTTGTTGTGAAAGGTTATAGGTTGTTTACAATGTGATGCATCTGAGTTGAAAGGAGTGTGGCTGTGCAGTAAGGAGACCAGTCCTATAGCGTATCCTAGGTGGTAGAGGGGTGTGGGAGGTTGTCCAGGGTGGATGGTTATGGGGGGCCGGGATGGTTTGTTTTTGGTCGGAGGTGTACATGCCAGCAACTATTAACTCTAGAGCGAAAGTGGATTTTGTACCGAAGTTTTGGTATATCACTTCAAGAGGTATTACCTTGCTTTATACGGTGATTGTGGGATTGGAATATTGCGAATTATAACGGTGAAGTATGGTTTCCGAGGGGCGGGTTGTGTTTGGGGATCTGAGAGATAGTATTGCGAGATGTAGGAGTGGTAGATGCGGTGGGGGGAGTAGGGGAATTAAGGAGTGGAGCACACTTTTTATTACGAGGTGGATATGAGGCACGGTTAGATAGGATTATGTTAGGCAGGGAATAGGTGTGGAGAGGGTGAGGACTATAGATGTTGGGTTTTCTGATCATTGCGCTGTTATAGCAGATTTGAGGTATGTGTATATCGAGAGCTTATGTGGGATACTGGAAATTAATGTGAGGCACTTATAGAGGTAACGAGGGTGACGCTACAGGAAATGAAGCTTGTTGGAAATCCTTATTTGAGGCCGACTAGAATATGGGAGATGGGATTTGCTGAATGGTGGAAAATGAGGGCTAAAGTTAGAATCGCGAATTTTATTAAAGTACGGGGTAGTGAGATGTGAGGTGGACCTAGTGGTCTACAAAATTATCTGAAGCCAGTTAAATGACTGTTATGCAGAGGAACGAGTGGAGCGGAGTGGAGAACATGGAACGTTATTGCGACTAGTTGGCGGAAATTCACAATGAAAAGTTTGAGGCAACTAGAGTTAAGGCGGGGTTTGGAGGATGATATAGGGGATAGGCCATCGGTTTTGTATTAAGGAAGTTTAAGGAACGGGGGGGCAGGCGAAAACTACCTAGGGCGTATATTGAAGGCAGGTAACATGGGGGTTAGAGGATCAGGCCTACCACCACGGAAAATATTAGTATGTATGCCGATTTTTGTTTAGGGAAAAATGGGAGAGGGATGGCGGGGGGTAGGTGGGGACGTTTCGGGGATGAAGGTTTAATAGGTATTAATGAGAGGACAGAGACAGACTTGAGAGTAGTATTAGTGAAGAGGAGTGGAGGAGGCACTTTCTTTTCTGTGCCAGGGTAAAACCCCAGCATAGACTGCATACCAAATGAATTTTTATAGGTTGTCAGGAGGGGAGTGTACGGCTTGTATGGTTGGGATTTTTTAAATGTATGTAAGTAGTGGGAGGATGGGGAAATCACAAAGACGGGTGTCACGGTTTTTAGTGGCCCAAAAAGAAGAATGCCGAGTTTCGAATATTATAGCGATTACGTTAATGTGCTGGATTACACGATTTTGCTGAGATTTTGGCAACAGAATGAGAAAGTGTTGGGTTTAGTGTTACTTAGGGGGCAGTTGGGAATTCCCGGGAGAAGGATGAGGGATGGCCATGAAATTATATAAGATTATTCTAGAGAGTTGTACGGAGGAATACTAGGTTTTATATTGATAACGCATGAGATCGCGTGGACAGAGAAATCTTAGGGGTTTTGGCATCGAGAGTTGGGGTTTGTGGACGGTGGGTAAAGTGAGGTGGGTGAACACTCTGTAGCTGAGCGGAGGAGAGATACAGGTCAATGGGGGAGGGTTGGTAGAAAGTGACCGATGGAGAGAAGGATTGAGGCAGGGCTGTCGATGGCACAGCTGCTCTTTGCCGTGTGTGCAGAATCCTTTATCATGAGTCTGTTGAGAGGGTGGATGGCAAACAGGAGATGGAGGGGAGGAAGCAAAGGGGGCATCGTAGGTATGTTGGATGATACTACTGTTTTGTCTACGGGGTAAGGAAGAGTTAAGGCGAATGGGTAGAGTGATTCAGATGTTTGGGAAGAAACGGGGATGCGGGTTAATTACGTGAAATCAAGGTTACTAGAGTTGGGTAATGGATAGGGGGGGGGGCCCATGGTGATAGGGTTTAGGATGGACAGTGTTTGATAGAATCATGGTATGTGGAATATGGAATTTTGGCGTAGGTGCAGGCCATGCAGAAGGGAAAAACTCCGAGTCTTGGTCATGGGCTAAGGTTTTAGGTAGACTAGGAGGTTTAAAGTGCGAGGGCCTAGCATTACATCAGAGGTAGTGGGTGGTAAATTCACTTGTCTATAGCAAGGTATGGGGGGTGGCAGAGGTTTTTTCCTTAGAGGTACAGACATTGTGGAAATGCAGAGTATGTACTAAAGTTTGTGTGGGGATTGGGAGGGCATGGTTAAGTAAGAGGTGGTTATGACGATGTTCGAAGAGGGGGTTTTAGTGTTTGTTGCCTTTAGGACTGAGATAATGGCTATATATATCAAGAGGAGGTTTATTAGGGAAGGTTTTGTGAGGCGCGCTAAAGGTAGGAAAGAGTTATGGGAGGCACGTAATGGTGGAGTGGAAGGAATTGAGATTTTTTGTGAAATATGTTGAGATTTTTATTGCATAACAGTGCGACAGGAGGATAGCATCAAGGTGAAAAGGTGGTGATGTAGTGAGAGGTCAGGATATATTGGCAAGGGTAGCCATGTAATCCAACGAATGATTGGGGGTTATAGGAAGATTTTATAAGCTTAGGATACCGGGCTAGATTAAGAGAATTAAGTATACCGTATTCAACATGGGGTTCTGGCCTCCAAGGAGGTGTTTACTTGCATGGGTTTGAGGAAGAGCTTATTTGTACAGTTATGTGGTGAGTTAAACGCGGTTTACATGTGGTCCTTCTTTTGTCCTCCTTGGAGGGGTGAAATCATGGATGGGTGGGGTTACAGACGTTGGGGGGGGGGTCGTTTGCCGCCTTTAAGGCTTTAACTACTAGAGGATAGGGGAGTGCCTAGGGATGTTGTGAAGGGCTATAATGTATATCATAGTGGCATTATTCTGGACATTTCATGTGAATGAGGGATTAAGGGTGATACGAGGATAAAAGCGTGGCGGCTAGATTGCTATAGGACGAAGTGTAGGAATATGCTTGGTTATGGGCGTCCCTGGAAAAAAGGTTTCCACGAAGGTTATAGGAACCTCACTGTTGGGTCCGTTTTGTCCGGGGTCCCTGAGGATGGACAAAGGGGTAGTCTCCTTATGTGGGGATGTAAAAGGAGGGAAGTGGGGATTTATTTTGTTTCCCTATAGAGTTTGTGGTGTGTAAGAGGAAGGTAGTAGCATTTGGTATGGGATTGGGTAAAATCCGCGAAGTTGTCTCACGAGAGATGCCCTTGTCATAGTGAGATGATAAGGTGGTATGTTTACAAGGTGTAAGAATTTTTTTGTACCTGATGGTTATGTTCACTGTGTTAAGAGAAGTTATCACGTTAGTATGATGCCAGGATACAGAGGCCCTTAGAGATATCAGGTATTTACAGTATCAATTTTGCAAGCCTGTGTTATTCAACGATAACAAAAATTTCCTGAGCGTACCAGTTAGGTCCGACAGTATCTTTTGGGACCGGCAAAATACAGCGGCCCTTATACTTACTAATTGTCTTGAATTATTTTTAACCTCTATTGTCTGCTGGAGGTTCTATGTGGTAAATTTTAAGTGTATGTATAGGTCTTGGTTCTATACCAGGTTTATTACGGGGTTATACCAAAAAAGTCTTGTGGACAAGATTTTCGGTTAACATACATATGTGGGGGTTTAATTTATGTGTAGGGTTTGGGTTTAAACCCTTTTGATGTGCCGAGGTTTTTGTTATAAAACCTTTTTGGGTTATTTTATTATAGTATGTTACATGTATGTTGTTCTGTTTCTTGTACCTGAATTATTGTAATTGAGGGTTTAACATATTAATAATATTTAAATACTGTTTCTCTATTGTTACAACTAACCACACGAGAGTGGATGTGATGTTAACTTGTTTATTGTTTAATATTGATAATGTGTTTAACCACACGAGAGTGGATGTGATGTTAACTTGTTTATTGTTTAATTTTGATAATGTGTTTAACCACACGAGAGTGGCTATGATGTTAACTTGTTTATTGTTTAATTTTGATAATGTGTTTAACCACACGAGAGTGGCTATGATGTTAACTTATTTATTGGTTAATATTGTTAATGTGTTTAACCACATGAGAGTGGCTATGATGTTAACTTGTTTATTGTTTAATTGATAATGTGTTTAACCACATGAGAATGGCTATGATGTTAACTTGTTTATTGGTTTAATATTGATAATGTGTTTTAACACATGAGAGATGGCTATGATGTTAACTTGTTTTTTGTTTAATTTTGATAATGTGTTTAACCACAGAGAGTGGCTATGATGTTAACTTGTTTATTGTTAAATTGATAATGTGTTTAACACATGAGAGTGGCTATGATGTTAACTTGTTTATTGTTAATATTGATAATGTGTTTAACCACATGAGAGTGGCTATGATGTTAACTTGTTTATTGTTATATTGATAATGTGTTTAACCACATGAGAATGGGTATGATGTTAACTTGTTTATTGGTTAATATTGATAATGTGTTTTAACACATGAGAATGGCTATGATGTTAACTTGTTTATTGGTTAATATTGATAATGTGTTTAAGCACATGAGAGTGGCTAGATGTTAATGTTTATTTGGGTTTAAAATTGATAATGTGTTTAAACACTGAGAGTGGCTAGGATGTTAACTTGTTTATTGGTTAATTGATTTAAAGGTTTAACCCCATGAGAGTGGCTAGGGTGTTAACTTGTTATGGTAATATTGGGTATG
>NW_026505105.1:0-16074 GCF_026875155.1 Cherax quadricarinatus
GGTAATTAGACAAGTAATGGTTATAATGTCAAAAGTTAAAAAGTAAATTTGAATTTTAGTAAAATAAAATTATTTAATTTTAGTAAGTAATATCAATTGTTAGTATTTAAAAAATATATGAGGTAGTAATATGGACAGAGAAGTATCAATTCAGCTAATGTTTAACCGAACAATAGTAAATAAGAAAATCACATAAGGTGACTTATGCTTACTAGTAAAATCACAAAATGAAGGTAGTTGATTATTTAATTACTAAGAGATTGTACAATGAATTTTGAACAATAATGGAGCAAAACATACACTACACTACGTACGCTTTTAAGTTGGACATTGTTTAGTTATTCTCTGTAAGATTAGTATCCCTGAGAAATCGTGATAGATCATTCTCGTTCGTGATTGTGTACAGTTGACCTACATTTGTTTTCCTAACTAGAATTTTCCCATCTCGTGTGAAGCATTGGGATCGACCACCATGCCTAACCCTTCTAGGGTAGGGTAGGTGCCTGAGCCCGAGCCTTTAGCTCATAAGACTGTCATTCCCATTACCCCCCTTGGGGCGGGGATGGCAGACCAGAGAGGCCTAGCTTGTGGCTAGGCCTGGGGACAGTTGGTCCCAAAGATGAGGAGGTATTTGTGCCTCCTCCCATGGGAGACTTCGGTCTCAGACACTCCCTCAAGAGGGAGCCAAGGCCGGGCCACCACTTGGAAAAGGCCCGGGCCGGGAGAAAACCGGCGAATCTTTAATAATAATAATAATGTGAAGCATTGGTGTATTGTGTCATTATTCTCCGCTTAATTTTTTCTGACTCTATACAGGAGGTTCTGACGTTTTTTGGTAAGACACTCGTTTATGTATACCTCTTTCTTTATTTTAATAGATGCAATAATTAAGTCTTTTTTCCTGTCATGTGAGTGGAATCTAAGCAAAAACACTTTTTCTACCATGGGATCCTAGTAACCTGGCTTCTTTTATTTCTGACTGGTACAATAACACTTGTTTGGTCCTTTATGATCTGCAGAGTAATTTCTTTACTGTTTGTTTGGTTCATATCACTGGGAAAAAGTGGACTGTTAACTATTACTGCGTCCGATAGTTTATCTTGCTCAGTTTTATCTTCTTGGAGAGCAAAGTAGTCACTGAACTGGTTATCTAAGTTGTTCTTCCATTCTTTTACTGCTTCTTCAACCTTTGTATTAAGAGATATTATTTGTTGGGTATGGCTATCTATGACTGTTTGGATGGTCTTGTCACAGTTAGTCATTCCTGGTGTTGTTAACTTTTGTTCAACTAATATAAATAATAATAATAATAATATAATATAATCTATACAGTCCACAATTAATTAATAGCGCCGTGCTTGAGGGTGCTACCCAATTTATACTGGTCTCGGATAGATGTGGACGAGATTGTGAGGGTCGAGGTGCCACCTGTAGTGACCAGAGGTGGTTAAGTTTTCTCACATGTCTACACGGGTGACTACGGAAAAATATGGTTTTTCTCCCAATGAGATTACTTGTATGTATATAATGTTGAGGTACATACAGGTAAGCACCTATAAAATTTTCCACAGTAACTATTTAATCCTAGAATTTGCTTATACCTTTTGCATAGCCCGTTATTTTGCTGCTGAAAACAGATATTGAAGTCGCCCAGTATTATTGTCTCGCAATTGTTTTTCAACTCCAGACAAGACTCTGGAAAAGTCTTCTAAGAACTGGTCCTGGTAGGAGGGCGGTAACTAGTTCCTACTAAGATGGGTTTGGTCTTAGGAAGCAGCACTTCAAACCATAGAATCTCCAGTTATTGCTATTTAAATCAGGTCTTGGGTTGTAAGCTAAGTCATTTCTAATGTAGGCACATCATCAACTGCACCACCCTTTCAGTTCCTATCTAAGCGTTTTATATTGTAACCATCTATGGAAAATTTTCTAGGATGTTTTATCTGTATGTACCTCAAAAATTATAACAACAATAATCTCATTGGGGGCAAAATTTTTTAAAAAAAATTTTTTTTTTTTTTTTTTTTCCTTTTTTAACCCTTTTTTTTTCCCCCCTTTTGGGGTTTAAAATTTTTAAACTTTTTTTTTTAAATTTTTACGGTTTTTTTTAAATTTTTTTTTTAAACTTTTTTAAAAAAAAAAAAAAACCCCCCAAAAAAAAAGGGGTTTGGGGTTCCCCCTTTTTTTTTCCCCTTTTTAAAAAGGGTTTTTCCCCCCTTTTGAAAAAAAATTTTTTTTCCCAAACCCCCCCCAAAAAAAATTTTTTTTTTTTGAATTAAAAAATTTTTAATTTTAAAAAAAAAAATTTTAAAAAAATTTTTTTAAAAAAATTTTTTTTTTTTAAAAAAAATTTTTTTTCCCAAAAAAAAAATTTTTTCCCCAAAAAAATTTTTTCCCAATTTTTTAAAAAAACCCAAAAAAAAACCCCCCTTTTTAAAAAACTTTTTCCCTTTAAAATTTTTGGGGGGGAAAAATTAAAAAAATTTTTTCCCCCCCCTTTTTTAAAAAATTTTTTTTAAATTTTGAAAAACCCCCCCTTTTAAAAAAAAACCCAAAAAATTTTTTTTTTTTTAAAAAAGGGGGGGAAAATTTTTTTTTTTCCCTTTTAAAAAAAAAAAAAAATTTTTTGGGAAACCCTTTTCCCCCTTTCCCCGGGGAAAAAAAAAAAAAACCCCCCCCTTTCCCCCACCCCCCCCAAACCCCAACCCCCCCAAAAAAAACCCCCCCAAAAAAAAAAATTTTTTTTTTTGGGGATTATATTTTTTTTTAAAAAAGGGGGGGGGGTTAGGGGCCCCAAAGGAAAAATTTTTACATAATCCCACCACTTTCCCAGCTGTTCTCTGGTGGCCCCTTTATTTTAGCTGGAAACACTCTAACCTATCCAAATTTCAAAATAACATAACGGCCTCATGGGGACAGATCTTCAATCTTATGTTTATATCCTTAAACTTTTGGTGACTGTCTGAAATTGAACAATTAATTCCTGCCGACCTAGTCTGATTTCCTCCAGACCGTACTATGGAGGTGTTGGCAAACCCACCCTTTGCATTAATAGGTTGATCAACTGCCTGGCTTACACCCTTTAATTTATTCAAAGCCTTACTTTATATACAAGACAGTTTTTCTTCCAATTCGAAATGTTGATTAATTAAAACATTCATTCCATTCCATCTGCACAATTCTCTTTAAAACCACAATTTGTACCAATCAAATCTACTCTCTAAAGCATCTAAATATAACTTTAATTCATTAGGGTTCACGGTTCTTTGATTCACTAAATCAAATGCCTTCGTCACATGGCATTTTAATAGCCTGTAATGATGCTTTCATTACTCTAAAATTCACGGACTTGTCAGCCACATTAACTCCATTAGATCCAGTCATGGTTAGAGAATTATTAATCACTGATTATACAACTTAAGTAGGCGCCTTATAAGAGTAATTCTTGCACTTTACTCTTGTATAAATCCTAGCCACACATGTGCTAGCAATTAATTGGGCTAATTATCATCCACCACACGATCGATTAAATTTGTGTACCCTACACCCACTTCCTTCAATCAGTCACTTAATTATTAAGTAATTAATTCAATTAATTTTTTCACTGATTGCATCCGGTTCAGGAAGACCAGCGGGCAGATATGGAAAATTTCTAGGATGTTTATCTGTATGTACCTCAACATTATATACATACAAGTAATCTCATTGGGAGACAACCATATTGTTTACTGTAGTCACCCGTGTAGACATGTGAGAAAACTTAACCACCTCTGGTCACTACAGGTGGCCCCTTCGACCTCACAATCTTATCCATATCTATCCGAGACCAGTATGGATTGGATAGCACCCACAAGTACGGTGCTAGTAATTAATTGTGGACTGTATATATTATATTAGTTTAGCTGAATGAAGGGGGGGGGGTTAGGATACACATGGATACATCCATCAAGGAAAAACATTTGTACATAATCCCACCACTTACCAGCTGTTCTCTGGTGGTCACTTGATGTAGCTGGATCACTCATAACCTATCCAATTACAACATAACATAACTGGCCAGCATGAGTCTGTTATAACTAGAAGGGTTACTTAACTGTGGGTGATTGATACTCCTTATTTCCTCCATTCACCATCTCATCTCGATGTCCTGCTACACCGACACGGTTCTCATTCCAGCAGGACGAGGTATCCGTCGGTTTGTCCCGGTTTAGAAGTCGTGATTCCATAAATCTCCATTATCCATTATCCCTAACCTACCCGGTGGCCTGGTGGCTAAAGCTCCCGCTTCACACACGGAGGGCCCGGGTTCGATTCCCGGCGGGTGGAAACATTTCGACACGTTTCCTTACACCTATTGTCCTGTTCACCTAGCAGCAAATAGGTACCTGGGTGTTAGTCGACTGGTGTGGGTCGCATCCTGGGGGACAAGATTAAGGACCCCAATGGAAATAAGATAGACAGTCCTCGATGACGCACTGACTTTCTTGGGTTATCCTGGGTGGCTAACCCTCCGGGGTTAAAAATCCTAACGAAATCTTATCTTATCTTATGGCTGGGTCTGAGGAAGTTAGTGCGGCTGGCAAGTCCATGGATGCCAAAGCAAAGAAAGCATCACTACAAGCTCGGAAGGGTCATGTTACTAAATCATACAAGAAGTGTATGGAGTTAATGAGACAAGAAACGGTAAACCCTGATGAATTAAAGCTACACCTAGATGCCTTAGGAAATAGACATGAGTCATATAGATTGTGGTTTAAAGACTATGAAAAAGAGCTGCTAGAGAATTGTGCAGATGATGCTGAAAGGGAGCAGCTGCTGGATCAACATTATGAAGTGGAGGACAACATTGTGTCCTGCAAAACTAAGGCTTTGGAGAAGGTAAAGGGTGGGAAAACAATGTTGTTGGTCAACCTAGTAAGGAAAGTCAGAGGCGGGCTACCAAAAAATCCCAGAATTATGTATGCCGTGTTTAATCCGGGAGAACACTGGAGGAGTTTTGGTCTATCTTTAAAGCATCGACAGAAGGAGTGATCTTGAAAGGTTTTCCAAATTGCTATTAAAGGGACAAGTAAGGGGAGATGCGCATTTTTCCCATACAAGCATTCCCAAATGTAGAGACCCTAAGTGGGGCATTAAATTTGTTGGAGGTCCTTACGGTAATTTGGAGCAAAGTAGGCTGGACCTAGTAGCTAATTTGGCTAGTTTAAAGCTCCAGCCCAAACCGAAACAGCTTACAGAAATTTGGATCAAACTAAAAGCATCTTAAGCCCTTGAGTAATAAAAGATATGGAGGGAGCAGAGTGGTTGTTGAGTCCTTATTCAAAAAATTTAAACCACAAACCATAGAGGGGTTATCTACCGATATCACAAGGGTTACTTCATTTTGGAAGAAATAAGAGTGGCTGCAAGGCAAATTGTCCAACTGCAGACCACCCAAACCCCATTACCTCTAGGAATCCACGTCTAAAACCCCCAGTGCACCCCAAAGTTCCACAAAGGGAAACCTTATCCTAAAAACAATAATCCCAAACCACCCCTACACGGGGGTTTTGTAGGCACGTGTCAATGACGGTGCCATTTTTAGTGGTTCCCACATCCCAAACAAGAGGAGGAAGTCCACAATAAGGGAGCCCAGTTGTAAAGGCAGGGAAAGAAAGGAGAGATTGTATCTTCTGCAACGGACTCATTTCTCTAAAACTGTAATGCCCATAAAAAATGGGGGTTTAAGTGGGAAAAATTGGAAGAGCTTGCAGATGTATCAGGGGTCTAGGAAAACAAATGTAAAGGGGTTTCCTCAACTTGCACTATTGTTATCAGTGAACAAGGGAAAACACCACAACTTGGAAAGGGGAGACTAACGAATGATGGCAACAATATACTGATATGATAATAACCCGGGCACAAAGTACCAACGTAAAGATTCAGCTAACTCGGTAATGATTGGCCTAGCAGGTACTTTTCCTGGTTTGGGGTGGTATTAATGAAAACGCGAAATCAAAAATGTAACACAATACTGGATCAGGGAACAACGTACCTTTCATAAAACGTAACTGCCTTAATGGGATAAGGACAAAGGGGGAGACCCTGCTATACTCAAGCTTCTGGCTTTCTCTCGAATAAGAAGGGGGGCCCATCAACACACTGTTTAGTAAACCGGGCCCCTGGAATGGAAAAAGAAAAATGCCGTTTTTTGGGGTTGGGGTTTCCCGAAAAAATTTCTACAATTGGGGGTAACCTACAAAAGGTTTTCAAGAAATAAATTTGGCACCTTCTGGTATAAATAATGTTTCTGGGGGCCAATAGATATTTTGAAAGGTATGACCATTATGCCCCCCTTTTAAAAAGGGAGACAAGAAATGCGGAGTCCCCTTCTAAGGACCGCAGGGGGTTAAAGATGTATGGCAGGCTTCCTCGTACTGAAAAAATGACGGGAGGAAGCCATAAAAACATTTACCGGAGGTTTACCTGGAGAGGTTTGGGGGGTCAACGCCCCCGGCCCGGTCTGTGACCAGGCCTCCTGGTGGATCAGCGCCTGATAAACCAGGCTTTTTCGGCGGGCTGCACGCAAACCAACTTAGCCACAGCCCGGCTGATCAAACTGACTTTGGGTGCTTGTCCAGTGCCACTTGAAGACGCCGGGGACTTTTTTGGAACCCCCCCTTTTATGGGGGCTGGGGGGCATTGAAATCTGGGGCCCCTGACACTATTGTTTTCCCTTTTAACGTCTAGTACACCCCGCTTTTCATTGGGGGAGGGGTGCATCGTCTCCCCAAGTTTTTTGCTTTCGTATGAGTGATTTTCGTGGCAAGTTCGGTACTACCCCAGGTTTTTCCAGGTGTATATAACATGTATCTCTCCCTCCTGCGTTCCGGGGAAATACATTTTTTAAAAACCAAAAACGCTCCCATAATGGGTGTTTTATCTCCGTAAAGCGCGCCGTGAAAAATTCTCTTACATTTTCTAGGCGGAATTTTCCCCCTCCTTTAAAGGTGCTGTTAGATCAGCAAAATTCCACCTAGATAGAACAAGGACCTGAAAGTTCATCATGGGGTTGGGCCCCCCATTTTTAAGGTGCACATTATCCTCCTGTCATTTTTTTTAGCAGATGCGATTGATACAATTTTATGGTCCTTGAAGGTGAAATCCTCCGACATAAACACTCCCAGGTCTTTGACGTTGGGGTTTCGCTCTATTTCGTGGGTAGAATTTGTTTTTACTCTGAAAGAATTTTAATTTCCTCATGTTTACCCTATCGAGTAATTGAAATTCTCATCTTGAACTTCATATTTTTTCTGCAGCCCCCCTGAAAGATTTGGTTTATGCCCCTGACCTTGCGTGCCGCAAGGAAAACTTTCAGCGATTCGGGGGTCACTGCAAAAGGGAAACACGGTGCTGTGGGGTGACAACCTTGTCTAGTCGGTAAAGGATGAGGAACAAATGGGGGCTAGTACTTGCCTTGGGAACAAGCTTTTCCCGTACTGCCTGGGATTTTACTCTTTTAAACGACACTTCTGGTTCTGTTAGTGGGGAAAATTTATAATCCACGCCCCGACCCTTTTCCTTTTATTCCTTTACGCGCTTTTTGTGCGCTATTACCCAGGGTCACACTTGTCAAAGGGGCTTTTGCAAAGTTTAATATTAACGCATTTTTTTTTGTCTTCTAGGGTTTAGACCTTGTCGAAAGTGATCCAGTCTGAGACGAAAGGAGCGACCTTTTCTAAACCCATGTTGCCCGGGTTTGAAACTGAGGGTTTCTAGGGGGTGTGACTTGCCTACCCTTTCAAAGATTTTTATGATGGGGGAAGTTAGTGCATTGGTCTGTAGTTCTTTGCTTTTTGCTTTTACTCCCCCCCCTTTGGGAGTGGGGCTATGTCTTTTGTTTTTTAGTAACTGAGGACGACCCCCGGTCCATGCCCCTCTCCATAGGGTGGAAAAAACCGTATAGGGGGTTTTCAGTTCTTTATA
This sequence comes from Cherax quadricarinatus, assembly GCF_026875155.1. Taxonomy (NCBI): domain Eukaryota; kingdom Metazoa; phylum Arthropoda; class Malacostraca; order Decapoda; family Parastacidae; genus Cherax; species Cherax quadricarinatus. The sequence goes on from NW_026505105.1 coordinate 7,966, forward strand.
ACACAGATTCCATGGTCTGGCCCGGGGGGAGATCATGGGGATTCATTTATCGCCTTTTCGAAGTCATTTGGGGTCAGGGTAACATCGGTAGGCTTTTGTTAATCAAATTTTGTGGGTCTCTCAAAAAAAAACATTTTTATCTTCGAAAAACCCCACTGGTTAGGGGGGCTTGCTAAAAACGAGTCATATTTGGGGCTTGAGAGCTCACTCATTTCCTTGCTGTCATCTGGTAGACCCATCTTGTTTAAGTAGGGCCCCAATACTGGGCCCTTGTTCTCGATTTTGATTTGGTATAGGGAAAAAAAAACTTTGGGGTTTCTTTTGATTTTATTTTAGCTTTTAGTTTTTTTTCCTCCCCCGATTCCCGACACCTAAAGGATCTTTTTGCTTAAGTTCGAGCTTGCATTTCTCCCGACCAGGCTCCCTGCGCATTTCAGATATATTGACCACTTTTAGCCCTCTGTTATTTTTTCCGTCGCCCGTAAAGGGGGCGCCCTTTTCCCTTTTTATTTTACATCTACTCCTCCTTTTTCTTAAAAAAGCCTTGGCATTCATCATGCCACCGAGTTAATCTGTTTTAGGCATAAGTTTGGGGCCTGTGTTGCTTAGTATATCTTCCAGCTTATATGGGTTTAAAGGACTTGGTTTACTTGGTCCCACTTTATGTTTTTGTTATTGAGTTGAAATTGGTGAATGCCCCCTCGTGACTAGTCTCATTTTGTCGGTCTGGGCTCCTCGCATACATGTTGAACCTAAATTTATGTTGTGATCTGAGTATTTTTGTTTTTGATATGGTGACATTTCTTATCAGATCATCATTGTTAGTGAATATGAGGTCTAGTGTATTCTCCAGTCTAGTAGGCTCTATTATTTGCTGGTTTAAATTGAATTTTGTGCAGAGATTTAAAAGCTCGTGTGAGTGTGAGTTTTCATCAGAGCTGCCTCCTGGTGTTATTACTGCAACAATATTATTTGCTATATTCCTCCATTTTAGGTGCCTTAAGTTGAAATCCCCCAGGAGCAAGATGTTGGGTGCAGGAGCTGGAAGATTTTCCAGACAGTGTCTTACTCATGAAGTATCACCCCAGTATAAATATACTTCAATAGAGGATGAAGTTGAACCTGTGTATAAATTATGGGAGTTGGACAGCATAGGGATCAATGTAAATGAAGAAAGTCCAGATGATTCCTTTACTCAAGAACAATACCAGAAGGATGTTAAATTTGAATCTGGACAATACTGGGTGAGACTTCCGTGGAAGCTGAACCATCCAGACCTACCAACTAATTACCGGATGGCGTATGGACAATTAAAGGCTCAGCTCCACGAATGAGAAAGACACCAGAACTTTTTGACTGTTTTACGATGTTATAATTATGAGCAGTTAAATAATAAATTCATAGAGGAGGTACCTCCCCGAGCAAGCCCAGATTTATGGTCACTATTTGCCACACCACGGAGTGAAGAAGGATTCTAAGACCACTCCTCTGAGGATTGTGTTTAATTGTAGTGCCAGGAGTAATAAAAGTGTACCTAGTTTGAATGACTGTTTGATGACAGGTCCGTCGTTGACAGAAAAACTGGGAGACATACTATTAACTTCAGGGTTAAAAATTATGCCTTTACGGGGGACATAAGAAAAGCTTTCCTGAGAGTGGGTCTGCAGGAGGGCTGACCGGGATTGCACTAGGTTCTTATGGCCCGAGAATCCTAGTGACCCACTTAGTCCCCTGAAGACTTTTCGCTTCAGGAGTGTATTGTTTGGTCTTACCTCCAGTCCGTTCCTACTCCAGGCAACGATAAATGCACACCTTAAAGCGTACGGGTGGTCCACTGAGTGGAGTAAGGGTAAACAATTTTATGTGGAAAATTTTCCCCTGGGGGTGACGTCTACTAAAGAGGAACTAATGAGCATTTTACGCAGGGGCTAATGAATAATGCAAGGTGCAAATATGCCCCAGGGAAGGGAACAGAAAATTCGTCCAGTTAAGGGGTTCAAATAATAAAGACAACCCTGAGTTGAAGTGTCCAAATATAGTAATGTGCTGGGACTGACTTGGGACACAGAGGGAGACTTGTTATCGTTAAAGTCTAATAACTACAGCATGCCCAAAAAATTTAACCAAGAGAGTCTTGCTTGCAGAATTTTCAAAATGCTTCGATCCACTAGGCTTAGTGCCCCCCCACATACCAAAAAGAGAAAATTGTTGATACAAGAAGCATGGAAGCTTAAGTGTGCTTGGGATGAAACCCTACCTGAGGAATTTTGTTGAAAGGTGGGAAGAACTAATAGGGGAATATGTAAAATTACCAATGTTGAAGTTCCCCCTTTAATGTGGCCAGTCAAGATGGAGAAAATGTACTCCACATTTTTTGCGATGCTTCGAAATTAGCATATGGAGCAGTCGCTTACCTTAAATTTGTAATAGTGCCATTTCTCTTGTTAATGTCGAAGGCAAAAGGGGGCTCCAATCAAATCACGCACCTTACCTCAGTTGGAATTAACGGCCATTTATGTAGGTGTCAAATTAGCCAATTATAAAGAAAATAAATTGCGAGAGATAAATATCAGCGACACCGTAATTTGGTCTGATAACGGGGTATCCTTACAATGGATCGTAATGGTAACAGTAAGATTGTGTATGTACAAAACAGAGCCCGCTGAAATCAGTCAAATGCGGGAGAAATATAACAGTTTGGGTCAGCATATGTTAACCTTTAATCACATTCCTGGTGACGAGAATCCAGCTGACTTCTTGTCTCGAGGCTTGACTTATGAAAAATTTGTGAGTGTTTTAAATCGGGTTTTAAAGGGCCAAGTTGGCGGGTGGAAAAAATTAACTGGCCGGTGCAAAAGGCACATATGCTCCTGTCAAAATTTAAACGGTGAGCACCGCTCCGGTCAGTAGTCCCTCCCTTAGCCATTGATAGAATAGGTATTCTTCCTTACCTAAGCTGATTAGTGGACAAGGTAGTGTTTAAATTTATAAGTAAGATGAATATCTCACATAATTTTCCCCATCCCCTGAAATACGGCTACAGAGGGTACAAGAAGAAACCTACAGGGATGAGTTTAAATTCAGTTGGACGGAAAAATTGTGAAAGGCTCAATAATAAAAAAGCGGGGGCTGTATTTAGAGGATGATGTAATTAGGTGCAGAGGCAGGTTACAAAATGCTGAATTGGGGGAATATGCTAAGCACCCTATCTTGCTGCCCAAAACTCATCACCTGACAACCTTGATTGTCTTTAATGCCCATAATAACGTGATGCACGGGGGGTACAGGATACCTTAAACTGAAATTCGGGAAACCTTCTGGATTCCACAAGGACGGCAAAGGTGTAAAAAGGGTTATCAAGTCGTGTGTAATATGTCGCCGGGTGGATCCAGAACCTACATGTACCCAGTCCTCCACCATTGCCCAAGGAACGCGTGCAGTTGGTAAAACCATTTGATGTGACCGGGGTGGACTATAGTGGGCCAATCATTTTTAAAAGGTACTTCAGATGGTGCCCCTTGAAGGTGTATGTATGTCTATTTACTTGTACAGCTACTAGGGCTGTTCATCTAAAGTGGCTCAGGACTTGTCTGCAGAACAGTTCATACAGCTGTTCCGGAAATTTGCAGCTAGACGATCCTGTCCAAGATTGATATCTAATAATGCCACCAATTTTGTAGCGGGTGCTCAACACTTGATGAAATTAAATAAGAGTGATGATGTACAGTCTTTGTTGACCCAGCGAGGGTGTATCTGGAAATTTATTACTCCCAGAGCCCCTTGGCAGGGAGGACTGTACGAAAGAATGATAGGTACAGTGAAAAGATTCTTCGTAAGGTGCTACACAAAAGGAAGAGAATGATTTGGAGGAATTCCGGCAGTGTTGGTGGAGGCAGAGAACGGTGAACAATCGCCCTCTGTCATACATGAGCGACACTCCTGACGTGGAATACTGACTCCCTCTCACCTAATATGTGGACAAAGGTTAGAGCTGCCCCTATCTATAGGAATAATCCCGAGGGGAAATGATGAGGATTACAATAACGTGACTGTGTTGAGTGACAAGTTCAAGTTAAATAAGGTAATTATTCATTGGTCTGATGTGTGGCGTAAAGAATATCTTCTTACACTACGTGAACACTTTTATGGTGCCCAGAGGCAGTAAACCGACAGAACATTCAACCAGGGGGACATTGTGTTAATTGATACTGAAAAACATCGAACATTGTGGCCTCTGGGCAAGGGAGTTACATTATACCCAGATGCACAAGGTGTTGTCAGAAACGTCCAAAATGTTTGTGCGTGGTCAGGAAAGTTTGCTTACCATTAATAAATTAATTCCCCCTTTTTAAATTAAATGGTGTTCAATCCAGTGTAGACGGAAACCTAAGGGAAAGTGACACGAGTGATATTGAAGACACTGACCGGGTAATGCAAGAAGAAACTGTAGTAAGACCCACTAGGAAAACAGCAGCGCAATCTAGAGAGGGCTGGAATTGTCTCCTGGAGGAAGACGCAATTTAAGTCGTCTAACAACGACTTCCGCCCAGCCGCAGTGTGGAAATTATTTAATTTCCGAAGCTATAGTGTCTAATAAGTGTTTAATGTGCTGATTTGGGTCAAAATGTATTTGCATTTTTAATGAAATCAGCTGGGTTCCCACTGCGCCTGCGCAGATGTGCAGGGGGGTGGGGGGTCGAGCTGGGGAGAGAGAGGCGGATTGTTTTGAATGTGGTGAGGAGGCTGAGGAAACCGGGAAGGAGGAAACTGGCGTTCACGGGGGCCTAAGGATCGATATAGGCCTCAATTCATAATAGGAAGTGTCGTGACTGTCCCTAGTGAAGAGTGAGGGAACGTGATTTATGGGACCACAGTAAAGGGGTGGTAAAATTAGTGAATAATGTTCGACCGGGTGGCAGGTGCACGGCCAGGGTGTGTGTCCAGGGGACATACCCGTGTGTTAATCCTCGCTCATCGGCCTCAGACTTAATGGAGTGACCTCTAATTTTTAATAATAGTTTATGAACGTTAAATCGTCTTGTGAATGGTAATGTATTCAGTGATAATAACATTGAGTTAAAGAATGCGGGTGTGAAATAGAGCGCCCTGCTCGAGTGAACGTGTGACTCTCGTACCGGGGATAATGGAGAAATTTTTGGAATCACGACTTCTAAACCGGGGCAAACCGACGGATACCTCGTCCGCCGGAATGAGAACCGTGTCGGTGTAGCAGGACATCGAAATGAGATGGTGAATGGAGGGAAAAAAGGAGATCAATCACCCACAGTTAAGTAACCCTTCTAGTTATAACAGACTCATGCTGGCCGTTTTTTGTTATGTGTAATTGGATAGGTTATGAGTGATCCAGCTACATCAAGTGACCACCAGAGAACAGCTGGTAAGTGGTGGGGTTATGTACAAATTTTTTCCTTGATGGATGTATCCATGTGTACCTACCCCCCCCCCTTCATTCAGCTAAACTAATATAATATATACAGTCCACAATTAATTAGTAGCACCGTACTTGTGGGTGCTATCCAATCCATACTGGTCTCGGATAGATATGGATAAGATTGTGAGGTCGAAGGGGCCACCTGTAGTGACCAGAGGTGGTTAAGTTTTCTCACATGTCTACACGGGGTGACTATGGTAAACAATATGGTTGTCTCCCAATGAGATTACTTGTATGTATATAATGTTGAGGTACATACAGATAAGCACCCTAGAAAATTTTCCATACACCGTAACATCCAACCAAGATTCAGAGATGGTTATAACTGCCGCCCTAATTTTGTTAGCTAGAATCCTAATCTCTGCCAATTTAGGAAGAAGTGATCTTGCATTGACATGAATAAAGTGAAGGCCTGTTTTCATAAAACAATCATAATCATCAATATATGGCAATGGGTCATTTGTATTAAAATTAGGTAAATCAACGTCATCACTGCTAAAGGGTAACTGTGCCAAAGTGCATTTGTCACACAAAATGAATTCTGGCACCGTTGCTATAATTGTACATACATCCATCATGCACCCACCCCTGGAAGAGTCAGCCTGTTACTCTTGAGTCAGCGTAAGTAAGTAAGTAAGTTTATTCAGGTATACACAAATACAGTTACATAGAATTATCATACATAGCAGCATATGTGTAGAGAACCTAGGATAACCCAAAAAAGTCAGACAGAGTGACTTATTTCCAAAGGCGAAACTGCCTTTATTCCAAAAGAGAGTAAAGGCGGAAGAGTTGAGGTTAGAGGTGAATAACAGGGTCGAGGAAGGCACATTTACCTCTCTTGGCACAGGCAATATGGGAGAAAGTGGCACGCTGGTCGTATAGAGCCACTCAACTTCTCAAGGTCACACACTAGGTCAAGCTTCTTCTGTAGAGTTACCAGTCACTTGGTGCCTGGAAAGTGAGGGAGGCAGGAGAAATTGATTCATTATTATTGCGCTTATATCAACTCTACAACTTATTTATCTATCACAATTGATCTAATATGACAAAATACACAATATAAATAACATACAAACATGTTATATTCTCTAGAATGAATAAAATAGGCCATAATATAGGGAGTGTCCACCAGCAATATTTCAAATTTCATTACCTTTGTAACTAGTTCAGCTATCATAACTTTGGGGTCCAGTCACTGGACCCATTATGTACCTTTGTAATCTTTTGACTACCGCCCACAGGATGGGTATGGGGTGCATAAAGATATTAAACTAAAGTGTGTGTGTGTGTGTGTGTGTGTGTGTGTGTGGTGTGTGGGTGTGTGTGTGTGTGTGTGTGTGTGTGATGTGTGTTGTGTGTGTGTGTGTTGTGTGTGTGTGTGGTGTGTGTGACTCAACAATCAATATTGCACCAATAACTCATTACAGTTGTGACCGGGTGTGGAAGTGTGAATTGCTCATTACTCTATAATTTGTTCATGATTGTAGCCAAAGTATAAACGTAAGTAACCATTCTACAGAATTCATTACCTTTGTAACTTGTGAGCTATCAAAACTTTGGGGGCCCAGTCCCTGGACCCATTACGTACCTCTGTAATCTGTAAATACCTTTGTAACTTGTCATGATTGTGACCAGACTTACCTGGAGTTCATTACCTTTGTAAATTGTGAGTTCATTACCTTTGTAAATTGTGAGTTCATTACCTTTGTAAATTGTGAGTTCATTACCTTTGTAAATTGTGAGTTCATTACCTCTGTAACTTGCTCAGCTATCAAAACTTTGGAGTCCAGTCCCTGGACCAATTATGTACCTCTGTAATCTTTTGACTACCGCCCACAGGATGGGTATGGGGTGCATAATAAACATATTAAACTAAACTCCTATGTCGTATTCTGTGATCTTGAGTAAGAGAAAACGGAGTTTTGAAGAGGATAACTGCACTAGATCGCCAGTTTTATAAGGAAACAACACAAAGAAACGCGATTTTCTAGAAAAAAAAATCGAGGCAGGAGTCCGGCCAGCATTCCCGGCGAATATCTGGGAAGTTATTGACTTATTTCACTATAATGAGCCTTTACTACTTAATTAAGTGGAATAATATTCACATGAATCGTAAGATAATTATTGTTTTTAATTTTCATGGCGCACTTTTGGAAATATTCCAAATATTTTGTGATTTGTGAAGGAGTAAAGGACAGATATTTTGTAACAGTCAAAGAACTTACAAACTTTATTTTTTTGTGGAATAAAGATAAGATATTTACAGGAAAGTGCGTCACCTAAAAATAGTATTATTATTGTGGAAAATTTTGTATTTTCCGAAGCTATAGCGCCTAATAGGTGTTTAATGTGTCGATATGAGTCAAAAATGTATTTGACAATAGGATAGAACCAAGAGTTCCCTTTGCGCATGCGCGGATGTGCGGGGGTAGAGGTCGACTCGGGGCATGGGGGTGAGGAGGCTGGGAAAGCATGGAACCAGGAAATTGGCATTCACGGCGGCCTAAGGATTAATATAGGCCTCATTTCATAATAGGAAGTGTTGTAACTGTTCCTGGTGAAGAGTGAGGGAACGTGATTTACGGGACCACTCTAAAAGGGTGGTAAAATTATTGAATAAAGGTTCGACCGGGTGTGACTGGTTCGCCCGGGGG
>NW_026505106.1:0-15805 GCF_026875155.1 Cherax quadricarinatus
CTGTTGTAACTTGTTCTTTCAGCTACATTGTTCCCGTGCAGGAACAATCCTTTTCTCCGCTGTTCAGGAACAACCTCTACCTCTTGCTCCAGCTGTTCAGGAACAACCTCTACCTCTTGCTCCAGCTGTTCAGGAACAACCTCTACCTCTTGCTCCAGCTGTTCAGGAACAACCTCTACCTCTTGTTCCAGCTGTTCAGGAACAACCTCTACCTCTTGCTCCAGCTGTTCAGTAACAACCTCTACCTCTTGCTCCAGCTGTTCAGGAACAACCTCTTGCTCCAGCTGTTCAGTAACAACCTCTACCTCTTGCTCCAGCTGTTCAGGAAGAACCACTTGCTCCATCTGTTCAGGGACAACCACCTGCTCCAGTTGTTCAGGAACAGCCTCTTGCTCCAGCTGTACAGGAACAACCTCTTGCTCCAGCTGTACACGAACAACCACCTGCTCCAGTTGTTCAGGAACAACCTCAACCTCTTGCTCCAGCTGTATAGGAACAATCTCTTGCTCCATCTGTTCAGGAACAGCCTCTTGCTCCAGCTGTACATGAACAACCACCTGCTCCAGCTGTTCAGGAACAACCTCAACCTCTTGCTCCAGCTGTACAGGAACAACCTCTTGCTCCACCTGTACATGAACAACCACCTGCTCCAGCTGTTCAGGAACAACCACAACCTTTCGCTCCAACTGTTCAGGAACAACCTCTTTCTCCAGCTGTTTAGGAACAACCTCTTGCTCCAACTGTTCAGGAACAACCTCTTGCTCCAACTGTTCAGGTACAACCTCTTGCTCCAACTGTTCAGGAACAGCCTCTTTCTCCAGTTGTTCAGGAACAACCTCTTGCTCCAGCTGTTCAGGAACAACCACTTGCTCTAGCTGTTCAGGAACAACCACTTGCTGCAGCTGTTCAGTAACAACCATTTGCTCCAGCTGTTCAGGAACAACCACTTGCTCTAGCTGTACAGTAACAACCTCTTGCTCCAGCTGTTCAGGAACAACCACTTGCTCCAACTGTTCAGGAACAACCATTTGCTCCAGCTGTTCAGGAACAACCACTTGCTCCAGCTGTACAGTAACAACCACTTGTTCCAACTGTTCAGGAACAACCACTTGCTCCAACTGTTCAGGAACAAACACTTGCTCCAACTGTTCAGGAACAACCACTTGCCCAACTGCTCAGGAACAACCACTTGCTCCAACTGTTCAGGAACAATCACTTGTTCCAGCTGTACAGTAACAACCTCTTGCTCCAACTGTTCAGGAGCAACCACTTGCTCCAGCTGTTCAGGAACAACCACTTGCTCCAACTGCTCAGGAACAACCACTTGTTCCAGCTGTACAGTAACAACCTCTTGCTCCAACTGTTCAGGAACAACCACTTGCTCCAACTGTTCAGGAACAACCACTTGTTCCAGCTGTACAGTAACAACCTCTTGCTCCAACTGTTCCGGAACAACTACTTGTTCCAACTGTTCAGGAACAACCACTTGCTCCAACTGTTCAGGAACAACCACTTGTTCCAGCTGTACAGTAACAACCTCTTGCTCCAACTGTTCAGGAACAACCACTTGCTCCAACTGTTCAGGAACAACCACTTGTTCCAGCTGTACAGTAACAACCACTTGCTCCAGCTGTACAGTAACAACCACTTGCTCCAGCTGTACAGTAACAACCACTTGCTCCAACTGTTCAGGAACAACCACTTGCTCCAACTGTTCAGGAACAACTACTTGCTCCAACTGTTCAGGAACAACCACTTGCTCCAGCTGTACAGTAACAACCACTTGCTCCAACTGTTCAGGAACAACCACTTGCTCCAACTGTTCAGGAACAACCACTTGCTCCAACTGTTCAGGAACAACCACTTGCTCCAGCTGTACATGAACAACCACCTACTCCAGCTGTTCAGGAACAACCTCAACCTCTTGCTCCAGCTGTACAGGAACAACCTCTTGCTCCACCTGTACATGAACAACCACCTGCTCCAGCTGTTCAGGAACAACCTCAACCTTTCGCTCCAACTGTTCAGGAACAACCTCTTTCTCCAGCTGTTTAGAAACAACCTCTTGCTCCAACTGTTCAGGAATAACCTCTTGCTCCAACTGTTCAGGTACAACCTCTTGCTCCAACTGTTCAGGAACAGCCTCTTTCTCCAGTTGTTCAGGAACAACCTCTTGCTCCAGCTGTTCAGGAACAACCACTTGCCCCAGCTGTTCAGGAACAACCACTTGCTCTAGCTGTTCAGGAACAACCACTTGCTGCAGCTGTTCAGTAACAACCATTTGCTCCAGCTGTTCAGGAACAACCACTTGCTCTAGCTGTACAGTAACAACCTCTTGCTCCAGCTGTTCAGGAACAACCACTTGCTCCAACTGTTCAGGAACAACCATTTGCTCCAGCTGTTCAGGAACAACCACTTGCTCCAGCTGTACAGTAACAACCACTTGTTCCAACTGTTCAGGAACAACCACTTGCTCCAACTGTTCAGGAACACACCCTTGCTCCAGTTCAGGAAACAACACTTGCTCCAACTGTTCAGGAACAACCACTTGCCCAACTGCTCAGGAACACCCACTTGCTCCAACTGTTCAGGAACAATCACTTGTTCCAGCTGTACAGTAACAACCTCTTGCTCCAACTGTTCAGGAACAACCACTTGCTCCAGCTGTTCAGGAACAACCACTTGCTCCAACTGCTCAGGAACAACCACTTGTTCCAGCTGTACAGTAACAACCTCTTGCTCCAACTGTTCCGGAACAACTACTTGCTCCAACTGTTCAGGAACACCCTTGCCCAAACTGTCAGAAAACCCACTGCCCAGCGTACGTAACAAACCCTTCCCCACTGTCAGAACAACCACTTGCTCCAATGTTCGGGAAACAACCCCTTGTCAATTGGGAAAAACACTTGCCCCAAACTGTTCGGAACAACCACTTCTCCGCTGTACAGAACACCACTTGCCCCAACTGTTCGGGAAAAAACCACTTGCTCCAACTTTTCGGAAAACCCACTTGCTCCAATGTTTAGGAACAACCATTTCTCCACTTTTCGGAACAACCCTTGCCCCCATGTCAGAACAACCACTTGCCCAACTGTTCGGGAAACAACCATTTTGCTCCAACTTTTCAGGAACACCCTCCCCACTTTTCGGAACAACCCCTTTCTCCAAATTTTCGAACAACCCCGGCTCCTGCATTAAACACTTTTTATTTTTAAGGGGGAACCAAATTTTTATAAAAAATGTTAAAAAAAACTTTTTAAAACTGGGATTAAATGGCTCTGATCACAGGATTTAAATGGAATAATAAAAAAAGGTGATTAAAAAAAATTTTTTTAATTGGACAATAAAAAATTTTTGATTTATTTTTAAATTAAGCTTCGTTTTAAATTTTTTTTGGTTTAATTTTAAAATTTATTTAAAAAGATTTCTTAAATTTTTAAATTATAAATTTTAAGGATTTTAATTACCATTTTTAATTAAAACCTTTTGCAAAAAAACTGTTTTTAATTAAATTTGGGTTTTTAAAATTTAAAATTTTTAAATTTAAACCTTTTTCAATTAAAACTTTTTAAAATTAAAACCTTTTTTCAATTAAACCCTTTTTTATTAAATTTTTTAAATTAAACTTTTTATTTTAAATTTTTTTTAATTAAACCTTTAAAAGTAAAAAGTTTTTAATTAATCTTTTAATTTTTTTTTAATTTTTTTTTAATTTTTTTTAATTAAACTTCTTTTTTATTTTTACTGTTTTTAATTAATTTTTTAAATTAACCTGTTTTTAATTTTTTTAAGACTTTAAAATTGAAATGTTTTTTAAAAGTTTCTTTTTAAATTAAAAAACTTTTAAATTAAGATTTTAAAAAAAGACTTAAATTTTTAATTTAAAATTTTAAAGGCTTCTCTTTATTTTAAGCCATTTTAAAAAATTTTTTTTTAGCCCTTTGAAAAAAGACTTCAGGGTTTTTATTTTTAAAACTATTTTTTAAATTAAAAGTTTTTAATTAAAACATTTTAGTTAAGTTTTTAATTTTTTTTCATTAAAAAGACCTTTCATTATACGGTTTTCAAAAAAGAAGTTTTCGTTAAAACGGGTTTTCAGTTAAAAAATTTTTTCATTAAATGGTTTTCATTTAAAGGCTTTCAATTATAGGGTTTAAATTAAGACAGTTTTTCAGTTAAGACGGTTTTCAGTTAAAAACAGTTTTCAGTAAAGGGAAAAGGTTTTTTCATTTAAAGACGGCTTTCAATTAGGGGCGGTTTTCATTAAAGACGTTTTCAGTTAAACGGTTTTCATTTAAAAAAGGTTTTTAAATTAAGAGGTTTAAATTAAAGGGTTTTCAGTTAGAGGGCTTTAAATTAAGAGGGTTTTTCATTAAACGGTTTTCATTAAGACGGTTTTCAATTTTTAAGACGGTTTTCAATTAAGAGGGAGAAAGGGGGTTTTAAGGGGGAAAACGGTTTGGATTTTTTTTTTTTTTTTCAGTTAAGAGGGTTTTTGGGGTTTTTTAAGACGGTTTTAAATTTTTAAGACGGTTTTCAGTTAAGGCGGCTTTATTTTTAAGAGGTTTTCAGTTAAGAACTGTTTTCAGTTAAGACGTTTTGGTAAGGGGTTTTTCATTAAAAGGGTTTTAGTTAAGGACAGTTTTCATTTAAGCGGTTTTCAGTTAAGAGGGTTTTTTCTAAGAAGGGTTTTTCAGTTAAGACGGTTTTCAGTTAAGCAGTTTTCATTAAGAGGGTTTTTTTCATTAAGACGGTTTTCAGTTAAGACGGTTTTCAGTTAAGACGGTTTTCAGTTAAGACGGTTTTCAGTTAAGACGGTTTTCAGTTAAGACGGTTTTCAGTTAAGACGGTTTTTTTCAGTAAGGGCTTTATAGAAGAGGGTTTTAGTTAAGAAATTTTCAGTTAAAGTTTTAGTTAAAGGTTTTTTTAAGGGGGTTTTCAGTTAAGACGTTTTCAGTTAAGGGGTTTTTCAGTTAAGAGGGGTTTCAGTTAAAGGGTTTTCATTTAAGGGGTTTTTCCTTAACGGTTTTCAGTTAAGACGGTTTTCAGTAAAGGTTTCATTAAGGGGGGTTATCGTTAAGAGGGTTTTCAGTTAAGGCGGTTATATTAAGAGTTTTTTTTAATTTAAGACGGTTTTAAATTTAATACTGTTATTTAATTAAGATTTTCTTGGGTTTCGAGCTACGAGCTTATTGAAGTACTAGGAACGAGACTATCGAGTGAGTCGGAGGCAATCTTTGTGGATCTGAAATATTGGGGGGTTTAAAACTCGTATCTTACTGACGTGAAATTTCTGATCTCCTGACTTAAAAATATTGTATCTGACTGACCTAAACTACTTTTCTTTGAGACCTGACACTACGATCTTACATGACGTGAAACGCTGTATTTTACTGATTGAAACTATGTTTTTACATGACCTGAAACTATGTTCTTAATGATCTGAAATATGTACTTAAATGATCTAAAAACTACTGTTCTTAATGATCAAACATGTATCTTACGTGACTAAAATACTGTATCTTATTGACCTAAACTACTGTATTTATGTGACCTGATACTACTTCTTACGTGACCTACAAATGTATTACGTGACCTGACATTGCTGAGGGCTGAGCTATGAGAGTAATTTTTGAGACTGTGCAATTCGTGGGCCATAAGAAATCATTCTCCCATTATTATTTTTTTTTTTTCCTTTCAATTGTTTTTTTTTGCAAAGGAACCCAGGGGGCCGAACTTTTGTGGCCAACACCCACCATCCACGGTCCGCCGGGCCCTGGGGAAACACTTTCTCCATACAGTTCTGGTAAACAAAAGAGCACGTTGAGACGAATACTTTGCTATCTTTAAAATGATACAGAATATGTTGGGGGTAAATTCACGTAATGCATTTCGTTTTTAAACACAACGATCTTTCCCCATGGTACCTTCACTAAAGAAAGAATAACTTACCCCCGTGGTTTAATAAAATCATTGAAAAAGGGATGTCGTCTAAGTGCATTTACCCCTAAATTGGTATTACACCCCATTTAATTCCCAAATACTGAGTAAAAAGGGCCCTTGCATAGCCGGGCCCAGAAGGTCTCCGCGTGCCCCTATTTTAGCTTAATTGCAAAAAATCTTGGCACATTTTCCACACTGCGAGTTTGGGGAAACACGCCTGAAAAAACCACCCCTCAAAAATACTGATATTTTTCACGAACATACTTAACGGGGGGAAGCTGTTTATTTTTTTTTGAGAGGTTCACCCCGTTGAGTTCTTTATGTGAAGGCTTAAAACCCTCTGTCCATAATGGAGGGAGATACGCACTTCCTATTTTCCCCCTACCACGTATTTAATTAAGTTACTGAAGGTTATTACGGTCCTTTGTTTCTGTCTTCAAGGTAACAACCTTGCTGCCTCAGCACCTTGTAAGAAACCGTAAAAACCCGCACCTCAACCTCCCCCCCTGCATGTATGGACGCGCTGGAAGGGGTTTAGCCATCTTCCACAAGTAGACCCTGCATTACCACTCTGTCCCACTGGGGGAAAAGAAATTCACTTGTTGAAGCTGCGTCAGCAGCGCCCCATCCGCCGCAGTTGAACCCAACCACTCCATCTGCGATTTGAAGCCAGGACCACCCATCTCCGCAGTTAAGCCGGACCCTCCATCCGCCGCAGTTGAAGCCGGGCCCACCCACCGCCCAGTTGAACCGGGACCACTCCATCCGCCGCAGTTGAAGCCGGACCACTCCACCCGCCGCGTTGAGCAGCCCGTTTTTCCTTCAATTTTCCCCTAATATTTTTTTTTTCCACATTGTTATTCCCCACTGAAAAATATTCATGTTTACAAAAGACATATAAACCAGCGACATTTTTACCCCCCCCTGTTAGAACATGACAGACCAAGAGAGAATATATTTAAAACGTTAAAATTACGCAATGATAGCGATAAAGGACAGGAAAAAATAAGAGAGTAAAACAAAGGGGAAAATGTTTATGACGGGATGCAAAAATGGGGCACAAGCCATTTGTTGTTTCAAAAGGGAAAACGTTCTCTGCGCCTTTAAACTCCTTTTCCCTGGTTATTTCCCTCCTGGAGCGCTGGTGGGGAGCAGGGGGCAGCACGAGTGTGTCCCCAGGTGTGTGTGTGGTGTTGTGTGTGTGGCCCCATGTGTGTGTGTGTGTGAATGTGTGTATGTGGGGGTTGTGTGTGTGTGTGTGTGGGTGTGTGTGTGTGTGTGGTGTGGTGTGTGTTGTGTGTGTGGGGTGTATCTCGGCAATGGGGGTATACATGAGGGGTGTGTCTCTTTTTTTAATGGTGTTTTTTATATAATAATATATATATATATAAATAATTAGTTCTGTGTGTATATCACAGGAATTGTGTATTCAAAGTACAGTATTTTCAGTCTGGCCAACATAAAACAGTTTTTATCTCTGTGTATACATCCTAACTTTATATTTTAAAACCACTTTTTAAAGTTTTTAATTCATGACTGGTGGTGACGTTTACAGACGTAGTCTTGTAACCTTTTGTATTTAAAGACGAAAGGACTAAACCCAATTAAACCAAGCAACCACCCCTCGCGTTATACGCAGAGGCGTATATCTCAGTTAAATAATAAAAATGACATACTTTTTTTCAAGTAAAGTACAAGGAATATAGGCCTAGCGCCCAACTGACATTTTACTATAAGAAAGCCCTTATGAAAGCATTTCCGGCAAATTGGGTCGTTTTGCCCGGATGCGCCCACACCAGTCGACTAACACCCGGGTCCCCATTTTAATACTGATGGGTGAACATGGACAAAGTGTTTTAGGGAAACACTTCCTAATGTTATCCAGCCGTAGGGGGATTCGATCCCCGGACCTCAGTGTGTGGTGAGTGTGATAGCGGGAGTTCACGTAATCAATATTTGTGATAAAATGTATTTGACTTGGGGGAAAACTTCAAAGTAGTCTTAAGGGGTTTTAATATCAAAACGGATCAAAACGCTT
Source organism: Cherax quadricarinatus (assembly GCF_026875155.1). Taxonomy (NCBI): domain Eukaryota; kingdom Metazoa; phylum Arthropoda; class Malacostraca; order Decapoda; family Parastacidae; genus Cherax; species Cherax quadricarinatus. The sequence continues at coordinate 7,982 of NW_026505106.1, forward strand.
TAAAAGGGTTTGTTTCAATAACCTGGACAGTATTGCCCCCAAATTTTTGGTTCAATTTTAACGTTTACAGGAAAAATAATATTCTAGTATAACGACCGTGGAGGGGGAGGCTAGTCAATATTTTTTTTTTAAAAAGATACTGCCCCTTCACGACTGCCCCCTTGGTTAGAAAGTTGAACAAACGGGGGTTTCGGCCCCCCCTTGGGACCATTATCAACCCCGACTTGAATGGGTTTAGAAGGGAACGATCCCTTTGTCCGTTTTCACCTCCAGTATGTGGGGAGAATTGTGACTTTCGTAGCCATGAACAAGGGGGTTCTTCGCACAAAACAAACATAAACTGTGGGGGAAGGTAGATCTCGCAAGAAGGGTAAAAAAACAGAGAAAAACCATAATCGCAACATTTCGATAAAAGGGTTTCTCAAATCATGACCCTCTCTCTCTTCTCTCTCTTCGTTTGCACACTCACCTTGTCCCCTTTGCCATTTTTCTAAAGCTTTCCTCAAAACTGTCACCACCTTTGAGCGAACACGTCAAATTAAAAGTTGCTCCCCCCAAAATGCACTTAAAACCCTGGGGGGAAAATATACCTGAGCTACCTTGTGAAAGCTGGTGGAGTGATTAAAACCGAATATACTAAAGCATCCAACAATAAACGAAAAGCGAATCGTGAAATAAATGACGTCTTACTCAGATAAAAAAAAAAAACAAATTTTTCTACTTTTTAAACCCATAGTGGGTGAAGCATCAGGTCGATGAAAAATTTAAAACATGTACGTTGGGGTATCTTTTAATGAGGAAACTTTTTCGCCACACAGGGGGCTTCATAGTCCATAAAAAGGGAAAGGTAAGAACAGGAGAGTTGGGGTAATCAGTCCCTCACCTTGATCAATGTAATCAGCCCATTAATCTTGAAAAGTTTACAAAATTTGTAGGCGGGGAAAAGGCAGCAGCGCGGCTGGGGATGATTACCCAACCCCCTCCTGTTCTTCACCTTTCTCCTTTTGTAGGGACGATGAACCACTGGGGCGAAACTTTTCCCCTTTTTAAAGAAAACCCCAATTTGCACATGTGTCTAATTATCAACTTGTGGGTTCTCAAAACTATTATTGCATCAGATACATTTCTGGAACCCTCCCCCAATCTAATAAAAAAGAAATTAGAAAAGATCCAAAATTGGGCGCAAAGTATACTAAGGAACAAATTTTTGTAGTGAAGAGAAAAATTTTCCAAGACGGGGACAAGGACGCTTAAAAGAACTAGAAGAAAGGAGGAAGCGGGGGAACTTGATCACAATATAAAATATTTAAAAGGGAACAGACAAAGCAAAATTTATGCTTACAACAATCAAGGCGGCGAGTAAGGACAAAAACTTTAGGTTTTATCTATGTTGCCGAAACGTTTTGCCCCCTAGCAGGCTTCTTAAGTCAAAATACAGAGATGACCTAAACGATAATGGAGGAACAAAAAAAGTAAGGGGAGTTAAACGTATCATCCTTTTTCGAGGAAATATTTTTGAGTGGTTAGTCCAAAATCTAGGAAGTGTCTAGGTAAATTCTAGGTAGGGGCAGGTAATGTCCCGTAAGTGTCTAGGGAAATTTCCTAAGTAATGCTAGGTAAGTGTCTAGGAAGGGATCTAGGGAATGTCTAGGAAGTGTCTATTTTGTTCTAGGGGAAGGTCTAGGTAAATGTCTAGTTTAAATTCTAGGGAATTTTCTAGGAAGTATCTAGGTAAGGGCTAGTAAGTGTATAAGTTCTAGGTAAATGCTAGGTAAGTGTCTAGGAATGTTAGGGAATTTAAAGGGAAGTGTCTGGTAATGCTAGGTAATGTCTAGGTAATGTTAGGTAAGTGTCATAAGGTCTAGGTAAGTTCTAGGTAAGGCTGGGAAGTGTCAGGAAGTTGCTAGGTAATGCCTAAGTAAGTGTTAGGGAAGTTTCTAGGGAAATGTCTAGGGAAGTATTAGGGAAGGTCTAGGTAATGCTAGGGAAATGCTAGGTAAGTGTCTGGTAAGTGTCTGGTAATGTCTAGGTAAGTGCTAGGGAAGTGTCTAGTAAGTTCTAGGTAAATGCTTAAGTAAGTTCTAGGTAAGGTCTAGGAAAATGTCTAGAAAATATCAGGGTAAGTGCTAGGGAAGTGTTAGGGAAATGTCAGGTAAGGGGTTAGGGAATTCTAGGGAAGTGTTCGCCCGGGTTTGTTTAAGTGAAGTGAAAAAAAGGAGAACCACAGAATCTCTCTTTAGAACTAGGGACTCAGTGACTCGTGGGCAATTAAAAAAGTTTGAAAAACTTTCTGGATCTGGCAGAGAGAATTGAAAAAAAAAAAGGGGGGAAGAACGTTTTCAGTAAAACAAATTTACGACTTTAAAGCAAAATTTTTGGGGGAAACAGAGAGAGTGAGAGGTCAAAAATTGGTCCACAAGAACTAATTGGTTACTAATTTTTATAACTTAGTATCAAAAAATAATCATAGTTCGGTTTGTCAAAGGGACCCTCGATAGATACTTTGCCTGTTTTTGTGATGGGGGGTTTGCGTTGGGGTTTTGCGTGCTACTTACCAGTTGTGGAAAATACTGTATATTTTCCCGGGAAATAAAGGGAATTTTTAAAGGGAAATAGATGCCCTATATTTATTTTAAAGGTATTTTTAGAAGAAAACCTGCGCCTGCCAGAAGAAAAGTGGCCATCTTGATTTTTAAATTTTTTTTAGAAAAGTTTGGTGTAATGGGAAGAATTTTTCGTGCTCTGAGGTTTAAAATTTTGTTTTACACCCCCAAATAGGGGCGAAATGGTTGGGTATTCTTTTCCCCTTTTGAGAATCGGCGATGAAAGACAGCTCCCGGAACCTCAAAAGCCTCTTTGTTTGTGGTAATTCTGACCACATTATTTTCAAGTGTAGTTAGAGTGAGGTTTTTCGGGTTGATGCACATTAAACTCCGTCAAATTGTGAGTGTATTTAAAATATATTTTCCTTCTGTTATTAATTTTCATATATATAACCATTTATTATTTTTTAAAAATAGATCCACAAAATTTATAAATTTACCAGTATTCCGGTTTAATATTTCAGGAAAAACCCCTTTGGGGCATTTGGGAAAATAAGGGGCAGGCAAAGAAAAACTTTTTAACTAATAAATAATAATTATCTTTGTTCATTTACGTTATGTATATAATGTACATTCACTAAATGCAAATTTTTACCAAACCCGTTTTCCAAAAAACTTGTCGAAAACACTTGATCTTGTTAGTTGTGTGTTGTGGGGGTGTGTGTGGTGTGGGGGTGTGTGTGGTTGTGTGTGTGGGGTGTGTTGTGTGTGTTGGGTTGTTGTGTGTGGTGTGTGTGTGGTGGTGTGGTGGGCTGGGGGAGGAGTTTAACTTAATTGTTTTTTTAGTGATAAAAAACGGGTGGTTTTCAGACATTTGCAACTTGTAAATTCAATTTGGTAATTACACCCAGGTGATTTCACACACAAAAAAAAAAAAATGCACACAAACTTGGGTATTACAACGCAAATTATGAAAAATAAGGAGAAGCAAGAAACAAAGGGGACGAATAAGGGGATAAAAGAAGCTGATACACGTTTTTAAAGGTAATTCAGGGGTTATTTTGGGGAAAAATTGAGAGGAAAGAAGGGAAGGAAAACGGGGGGTCACGGTGGGTTTAAAATTACAACCCTAGTGCCACACCGCTGGCTCAAGATTGTGAGATTAAATTTCAAGTTTACTGAAGACCCCGGGGCCACTCTGCGAAGGGACCCCCGGGGGGTGGGAAAAGGACGCCCGGGGTACGAAGGGATCCAGGGGCGAGAAGGACGCCAGGGGGGACGAAGGGACGCCAGAGGTGCGAGGGTGTGCAAGGGAAAGCGATGGGACGTAAGAACTCGAGAGACGCAAAAAGGGCCACAGGGGACACCCAAAGGGCTTAGGCACTTTAAACAACAAAAAATTGCATTTTTTTCCAAGTTCTCAGACATTGTGGGCCCTTTAAGGGAAGTAGTAGTGCGGGTCGACCCATTAGCTAACCGTCCCATCATTAACAAGTCAAACCTCTACATGTATTGTGGAACTCCCTTTAAAAATTTGGGAAAAATTTTGTGTTTTTTTTTTTTTTTTTTTTTTTCGGGGGGGGGGGGGGGGGGGGGGGGTTTGGGTTTTCACGTTGTTTTAAAAAAGTTTGGAAAGAGAAAAATCCGTTTTTAAATTTTAAAAAAAATAAAAAAAAAAAAAAACTAATAAAAAAATTAAAAAAATAGTAAAAAAAGTACAAAAAAATAAAAAAAAAGGGGCAATGTAACGAAACAAAAACCAAAAAACTTAAAAAAGGGGTTGATCCCCGTCCTTTGGGTAAAACAGTAACGATAAGGGGGAAGTAAAGGGGAAGCCTTAACGACGTTACGTTTGGGAAAACCCTCGTAACCCCCAAAAGGGGGACATTGGAAAAAAAAACAAAAAGCAAATAGGGGGAAAAATCCATGTTTAAAAAGAACCCCCCCCTGATTACAACCAAAAAGGAAAAAAAAAACAGACCCCAAAAAAGAGCGAGGAAACGAAAGCACCTGGTTTTTTGAAATCACCGATAACCGTAAAAAAAATAGGGAAAAAAAAATTCACAGTATTGCGAAAACCAGAAAGGGTAAAAATTTCAATGGTGGGGAATGCATAAAAAACAAAAAAAGGATTGTTTGGGGAGGAAAAATCCAAATTCTGGGAAATTTGGGGAGGGCTCCCCAAAAAAAATTACAACGTGGAAGAAAACCAATGTAAACCAATCGGGAATCCCCCAAGCAAATGAAGACGGGGTCCAAAGCCTGGGAAAGTTTTGCCGTTTTAAGAACCAAAGAAACTTTGAATAAAAAAACTCGGGAAGTTAACCCCGGGGGTTGGTGGGGCCTTTTTTTAAAAAGCCAAGGGAGGAAATTAGCAAGAAAAGCCACTCCGGGATGAAAACAAAATGAAAAAAGGTGGGGGAAAGGAAAGAAGCCCCCGGTTTGGGAAATGTAAAAGAAAGCCCATTTTTAAAACAGGGAAAACATTTAAAAACGCGGGGGATTTTCAAAGGGAGACCAATGGGAATTTGAAAAATTCTTAAAAATTTGGGAAAAAGAGCCGATGAAATTAGAAGGATAAATGCGGGAAAAAATGAAGTTAAAAAAAAAAATAAAAAAAGGTAAAATAAAAAAAAACGCACAAAACCAGTGACCCCCTTTAAACCTTTTGAAAGGGTTTTTTATTTTTTATAAAGGGCAATTGAGCGAAAGTTGAAAAGGGACTTGTTGGTGACGTAAACTGTAAACTACTGTGTCAAAACGAAAAAAATGGTAGGGATGAAACGTTGGCCACTGTTTTGGGGGAAACTACCCCTAAAATAAAATTATAATAAATTTTTTAAAAAATTAATTTAAAATAATAATAAAAATTAAAATTTTAAAAAATGAAAAATTAAAAAATAAAAATAAAAAAAAAATAATAAAAAAAAAAAATAAAATTTTTTAAAAAAATTATTTTTTAAAAAAAAAATTTTTAGAACCGGGAAGCCGACCAAAACCCCCCCTTCCCCCCTCTACAAAGGGAAAAAGTTTTTTGCCTGTATGAGGGGCCAATTTTAGACGGGAAGTTTGAAATTTCCCCCCCCTTAGATGTTGGGGTCTTACCCCAAAAACCCCCCCCTCACATATGAGTCTTAAATTTTCCCCCCCCGAAAAGATGAGTTAAAAGAAACCCCCCCTCCCCCCCCTTCCGTTTTTCAGCCAACTTTTCTGAAAAAAATATTTAAAAAATTTAATTAAAAAATTATAATAAAATTTTTATAATATTTTCTTTTTTTATTAATTTAATTTAAATAAAAAAATTTTTTAATTTAAAAATTATTTTAAATATATAAAGATAAACAAATTAATCCGTGTTTGGGTAAACAAACGTCCCCCCGCCAAAAAAGAAGTTTTCCCCACATTCTTTCCACTTGGATCTTTACAAAACACCTCCCTCCAGCATTAAAGAAGGGGGGTTTTACCCAAAAAGGGGGTTAGATGTATAAAACTTGTAAACCCCATGTTTCCCCCCTCCTAGAACTTTTATAAAATTTTTTCCCCAAAATTACTTGGGTTTTTTCCCACATGGTATTTTGGGCTTTTTTTATGCCCGGGCATTTTTCTCAGGTCTAAACCTTTTTTTCGCTCAAGCAACTTAAAACCCAAAACCTAAAAAATTTCCTTTCAAAACCTGGGGTTTCAAAAAAAACCGTGAAACAAAACAATTTTTGCCTTTTTGTTTTTTTAAAAAACCCCCTTTTGTCAAATTGTTTTAAAAAAAAGGGGGAAAAAATTTTTTTTTTATTGTTAAAAGGGCCAAAAATATAATTTGGGAAGCGGGTTGAAAAGTCTGGGGACAAAACTCTTGGGTTGAAAGGGAAGCTTTTTAAAAACGTCCGGGGCAAAAACGCCGGGGACAAAAAGCTTGAAAAACGCTTGGGGTTAAAAAGAACCGGGACAAAAGTGGGGAACCCGAATTTTGGGGGTTTACAAAGGGGAAAAAAAGTTTGGTTGAAAAAGCTTGGTTTAAAAAAAGTTTTTTTCAAAATCTGGGGAAGACCCTATTGTTAAAAATCTTTTTTAAAGAACGGGTTTGGGGGCAAGAGTTTTGGTTAAAGCGGGGAAAAAATTTTTAAAAAGGGAATCTTTTTAAAAAACCATTTTACAAAGTTTGGGTTTCAAAAAAACTCTTTTAACAGAACTATTTACAAGAAGTTTGGGCAAAAACGTCTTGGGAAAAACTCTTTGGGGGAAAAAAAAGTCTTGGGTTTCAAAAGGTCTTGGGGCAAAAACCTTTGGGGAACGAATTGGGGGAAAAACTTTGGGAACAAAATTTTGGGTTAAAGAACCTTTTGGGTTTAAAAACCGGTCAAAACTCCTTTTGAAAAAACGTCTTTGGGTTAAAAAAGACGTCTTGGTTGACAAAAAAATTTGGGGGACAAGAAGTCTTGGGGAAAAAAAACGTTTGGGTTCAAGAAACGTTGGGTTGACAAGAAGTCTTGGGTTAAAAGAACGTCTTGGTTTCAAAAACGTCTTGGTGACAAGAAACCTTTGGGGGGACAAAACGTCTTGGGTTAAAAGAACGTTTTGGGCAAGAAAGCTTGGGTTGACAAGAAGTCTGGGTTAACAAGAACGGCTTGGGGTTTACAAAGAACGTCTTGGGGTTTACAAAACGTTTGGGTTAAAAAAGAACGTCTTGGGTTCAAACGTCTTGGTTACAAAACGTTTGGGTTACAAGAACGTCTTGGGTTACAGAAAGTCTTGGGTTGACAAAACGTCTTTGGGGTTAACAAAAACGTTTTGGGTTGACAAGAAGTCTTTTGGGGTTTAAAGAACGCTTGGGGTTAAAAAAGTTTTGGTTTACAAGAACGTCTTGGGTTGACAAGAACGTCTTGGGGTTAAAAAGAAGTTTGGGGGTTAAAAAGTCTTGGTTAAAAAAACGTCTTGGGGTTTTACAAAACGTTTGGGTTCAAGAACGTCTTTGGGGGTTGACAAAAAGTTTTGGTTACAAGAATCTGGGTTGACCTTTTTTAAAACGGGGCCTTGTTTCAAAAATTTTTGAAAACTCTGGGTTTAACCCAAGGGAACGACTTTGGTTTAAACAAACCTCGGTACGGAAAAACCTGGTGCAGAAACCTCTGGGTTTAACCCCGGAAGGGGAAACCCTCTTGGGTTAAACCCAAAAGAAAATCGGGGGACAAGGGGGGAAATCCCCCTTGGGTTTAACAATTTTAACCTGGGTGACAAACCTCTGGCGAAAAACCCCCCTGGTGCAAAAACCTCTGGGTTAAAACTCGGT
>NW_026505107.1:0-16192 GCF_026875155.1 Cherax quadricarinatus
GATGGCTGAACACATCGACTCCCGGGTTTAGGGACTGATTTCCCATTTTCCTCCTCTCCTTCGCCTTCCCCTTTGTACTGGACTGAGAACCACTGTGTGGGGAAACGTTTCCCCAATAAAGATTTCCCCTATGCTGCATAAGGTCTCAATCTTACTTTTCGGGTTTTCAAAACCCTTCATCACAACTTCAACAGCAGCATCATGGGGCTTTTTACAAAGAATTCTTCAACACTTTTTCAACCTTGGACGAAGACCTACTTCGACTAGTGGATGGGACCACTATGACCCCGCCTCCATCTGCTTCACGTCACCTCACTACAGTAATAACCACGTCTACGGGCCCCATGCTGTACATTCTACAAATTGATGGACTGAACACATCGACTCCAGGTTGAGGGACTGATTACCTCATTCTCCTCCTCTCCTTACGCCTTCCTCTTTTTACCGGGGAATGATGAACCCACTTTTGGGGCAAAACCCGTTTCCTGAATAAAGATTCCCATATGCTGATAAGTTTCTCAATCTTAAAATTTGTCGGTTTTTAAACCATTCATCAAACTGTCAGACACGGCACATCAGGGGGTCTTGTTACAAAAAATTTCTTAAACCCCTTGTTAAACCCTTTGGACGAAGACCTCCCTTCGACTAGTGGATGGTCCACAAATGACCCCCCTCCATCTGCTTCACGTCCCCCTCACTACAGTATAAAAAAGCCACGTCTAGGGCCCCTATGCTTTTAACATTCTACAAGATTGATGGACGGAACACATCGACTCCGGGTTTGGGGGGCTGATTACCCCTTTCTCCTCCTCTCCTTTTACGCCTTCCCCCTTTGTACGGGGACTGATAAAACCACTGTGTGGCAAAAACGTTTCCTGAATAAAGTTTCCCCATTTTCTGCATAAGTGTCTCAATTTTCAACTTTGGGGTTTTTTAAAAACCTTTAAATCAAAACGGGTCAACACGGCAGCATCAGGGGGTCTTGTTACAAAAAATTTCCTTCAACCCCTTTTTTCCAAACCTTTGGACAAAAGCCCTTCTTCGACTAGGGGATGGTACCACTATGCCCCGGGCCCCCAAATCTTTTTCACTCACCTCACAACATATAAAAGCCACGTCTACGGCCCTTTTGCGGGTACTTTCTACAAGATTGAGGGACTAAAACACATCGCTCCATTTTAGGGCTGATTACCTCATTCTCCTCCTCCCCCTTAGGGCCTTCCTTTTTGTACTGGACGTGAAGCCACTGTGGGGGAAAACGTTTCCTAAATTAAAATTCCCAAAATGCTCCCAAAAGGGGTTCTCAATCTTAAAACTTGTCGGTTTTTCAAACCATTCATCACAACTGTAAGACACGGCAGCTCAGGGGGGTCTTTTTACAAAAAATTCTTCAACACTTGTTCACCTTTTGGACGAAGCCCTACTTCGATAGTGGTTGGTACCCTTTTAACCCCGCCTCCACTGCTTCAGGGCCCACCTCACTACAGAAATAAACCCACGTCAAAGGGCCCTATGCTGTACATTCTCCCAAGTTTGAGGGACTGAACCCATCGCTCCAGGTTGAGGGACTGATTCCCCTCATTCTCCCCCTCCCCTTTAAACGCCTTCCTTTTTGTACTGGACTGATGAAGCCACGTTTTGGCGAAACTTTTCCTGAATAAAGATTCCCATATGTCCCAAAAGTTCTCAATCTTCAACTTGTCGGTTTTTCAAACCTTTTCATCCCCAATTGGCCCCTTATTTTGGGTTACGCTTAACATTGTTCCCCTTTTTAAAAATTTGAAAAAATTTGGAGAATTGCCCCCCCCCAATTGTTCAGAAAAACCCACAATTTTGCAATCTATTGAAAAATTTTAAAAATTGTTGGCAACCCCGGTTTTTTCCGCCCCTCCCCCCCCTTTTTTATCAATTTTTTTAAATTAAAAGCCCTGGGGCGAAACTTTTCCAATAAAGTTCCCTTTAGTTCATTGGGCCCTTTTTTTTACTTTTTTGGTTTTTTCCAAACCCCCAATTTTTCACCCACAATTGCAAAAAAGGACTTGGGGGGTTTGGGTTAAAAGAATTTTTTCCAAACGAAACCTTTGGACGAAAAAATTTAATAGTTGGATTTACCATAAGAACCCCGCCCCCAAATCGGGTTTCAGCATTTAATACATAATTTTAAAGGGCCCCCCGTTAGGCCCTTCGGGTTCCTTTTTAAAAAAATTTGGAACAAACAAATCGATCCATTAGGGAGTTTACAAAATTTTCCCCCAAAAGGCCTTCCTTTGAAAAAAGTTTGAAGCCCTTGTTCAAACTTTTAAAATTTAAAAATTATGGGCCTGATAAGTGTTAAAAACTTAAGGGAAAAACCTTCACACTTGGGCCCTTTACCTTGGGCAGGCCCTTGCAAAAAAATTTTAAAAAATTTGAAACCCAATTTTAAAAAAAAAGGGGACAAAGGTAAAAAATTACATTTTTTGTCAACCCCCCAGGGGGTTTTCAAGCTTTGTAAAGGGTTTTCCGGGGAGAGGGGAAAACTTTGAAATAAATTACATTGGGGCATTTGGTCCTTTTTTTTAAGATTTAAGGGCTGTTTTTTCCAAAAAGGTTTTTTGGCATTGACAATTGCCAAAAAAGGGGGCGGGGGTTTTTTTGGTGCGGGAAAAAACCAAGGAATTTTTTTGGGTACAAAAAGGTAAAATTTCTTTTTAAAGAAGGAAGCCCGTTTCCAAAGGATCTGCAGTTTTCACATTTTCCCCCCTTATTTCTTAATTTCGGGGTTTTTAAAGGGCCCCCCAAAAGAAAAACTTAAAGGGGGATAAAAAAATTTCCAAAACCCTTAGGATTTTTCCCTTTTAAAAAATTTGAAATTTCCAAAGTTTACCTTTTAATAAAATGGGGGGGAAAGGGGTTTAAAAAACTCATAAACACCTTTCCCCAACCCAATTTTTTCCAATTTCCCCTAAAAATTTAAACCCCTTTTAAATTTTAAAAAACATGGAAGTTTTGGTTTTTTAAAAGAAGGGGGAATTTATTAAAAGGGTCCTTGGGTACTTTAAGAAAAAGAGAATGGAAAATTAGATGGGGGGTTTTGATTGAAAGGGGAAAGGAAAATTTATTTTTTGAATTTTGGGGTAGTTTTTTTGATGGACCCCCCTACCCTGGGTTTGGGTTTTCCTAATTTGGTTTTGGGGGAAAGTTTCAAATTTTTAATTGGAAAAGAAAAATAATGGGGGGGGTTTTTTTAAATTACTTGTCACCCAACCAAAATTTCTTTTTACCCTTAAAATTGGGAGGCCTGTTTTTAAATAATTTTTTAAAACCCCCAAAATTTTAGGGGCCCAAAAACTTTTATTAAATTTTGGGGGGGGGGGGGGGGGTTTGGGGGGGGTTTTTCCTTATTTTTTCTTAAGAAAAGGCCCCGGTAAGGTTTTAAAAATTAGAAAAAGTTTTTTTTTAAAAACGTTGGAAAAGGTTTTTGGAAATTTAGGGTAGGGGGAAAATGGAAAATTACCATTTTAAAATTGGACTTTAAAATTTTAAAATTGGATAAGTATAGAATTTTTTGAAAATTCAAAACAAAATTTTTGGGTTACCATTTGAAAAGGAGGGCAAAGTTTTTAGTATAAAAGTAAAAACCTTGTGAGGGGCCAAAGGGCCGGGGCCTCCGTTTTTAAAAAAGTTTTTAAGGAAAAATTTTGGAAAAGGGTCAAAATTTTTCACTTTTAAACAAAATGCTTGGGGAAGGGTTAAAGGGAAATTTGGGCCCCTAAAGGGGGTTTTCCAAAAAAATTTTAAAACTAATGAAAAATTGAGAATTGTGGGGTAAAGGAAAATTAAAAAAAAATAAAAATTTACCATGATTGAAAAGGGGCAGCAAAGAAAAGGATTTTGAGAGGTAAAAAATTTTTTAAATGAGGGAAAAAACCCGAGCCTGTTAAAAATTTCTGGGGGTCAGTGAAAACTTGACAGGTATCCTTCCCCTTACTTGTAAACAAATTTGCTTTGACAGTTATAAACTCTTGTTTCCATTTTTTTCTCCTTAAAAATTTTAACTAATGAAAAATTGAGAATATTAAAACACAAAAAAAAAAAGAATATAAACTTAAAAGGTTTGAAAAGTGTGGCAGCTAAGTAAAAGATTTTGAGAGGAAAAATTTTCTGATTAAAAAAATTGGAAATGGGGGGGCAAAATTTGTGTTTATTATTGGAAAAGTTCGGGAAAAGGTTCTTTTTTGTTTTTAACCTTTTTAAAAACTTAAAAATTTTGGAAAATTTAAAATTTAAAAAAATAAAAAATAAACCCCCGGGGAAAATTAAATCCCGCAAAAAAGGGTTGGGGGTTTTTGAGATCATGAAACGGTTTGTTTTGGGCCGGGGTTTGGGGAAAACTTTACAAGTTGCCCCTTACCCATTCCCAAAAAAACCTTTTTAACCCCGGGGGGAATTAACCGCGGGCTATTTAAATTTTCCCTTTGGGGGGAAATTTTTATAATAAAAGTTTTTAATTGGGGAAAACTGACAACCTAAATGCCCTTTTTTGCAAAAATTTCCAAATTATAATAAAAGAAAAAGGGGACCTTCTGAACCCCAGTTAAAAAAGGAAACCCAAAAAAAATAAAAATAAAAAAGGGGGGGGGGGGGGGGGGGGGGGGATAAAACTTTGATTGGTAGGTCAACTCCCCACCCAGTCATAAAAATAATTTATTGTCCCTTTAAGTGCGTGTCTGACCTCGTATGTAAAGGCGTTGGTTAAAAACCGGGGGGGAAAAAAGGGACCTGCCTCGCTTTAGGCCTTTGGGCCCTTTTTTGCAGTGTTCCTTCTCCCTTATGTTCTAATGAAAAAAAAAAGCATGCACTAGCCCTGGGGGCCGTGCAAGCGTGTCAAAACTAAAAACCCTTTTTATAAAAAAAGGAGGAACCCTTATAGGTTTTGCTAGCCAGTGCCAGGCATTTTCAATCACACTCACTGGAGAAATTTTTCTAACACATTTTTAAATCACCAAATGGTTCTTGATCAATGGCGCTTCTGAGTAATTTCCCCAAAACTTCCCCCCCCCCCCCCCCCCCCCCCCCCACTTGTTACCAAAACCATTGACTGTAATATTTTTTAAATTTTTAAAAATTTAAAAATCTAACCCTCTTTTCCTTAAAGTCTTGTTTTGGGAAAATGCTATATACCAGAGAGAACATTTGAACACTGCACCCGGGCCTCCCGGCCCATTAAGCAGGTCTTTGAAAAAAGGGAAACCCCAACTAATAAACACATCTTCCCACCCAAATTTTTTCAATGCTACCAAGGGAATTACCAATTATAACCGTTTTAAACTAGTGGGGAAGTCCCATTTAAAATCAACCCTCTCTCTCTGGCTTTATCTAGCCTTTTTTTTAAAAAACTATCCAAGCATTAAGCTTCAATTACCTCACAAAGCATACTTTTCACTCATCGACTACTTTATTTCAAAACCAATACTTTTTTGTATCCTTTCAAATTTAAAATCATGCTTTTTTTGGAAAGATAACACTTAAATATAAAAAACCCCAAAATTTTTGTTCTCAGGAAACAAAAAATCCTTTTTTTTAAGTTTTTACGGGGATAGGGAAATTTTTTAAATTAAAATTTTTTCAGCCAATTTTTTTTTTGGGATAAATAACTTTTGGGGAAAAATTTTTCATTTTATACATATATTTTACAAAAATGTGTTTTTTAAATTTCATTCGGGGTTGTTACCCAAATGCATTTTTAAAAATTGTATTAAAAGATTTTAAAATTTTATTTCTTCGCTTTCCACTTTTCTCATTTTTAACGTTTTTTGGGTTTGTGGTTCTATTGCCCTTTATTTTTCTTTTTTTGTATGTGTTCCCCCAAACCCTTTTCTTCTTGTTTTGGGGTTTGGAAGTTGGGGGGTTTATTTCTCTTCTTCATTTTCAGTGGTACGTGTATGGGAGTTTTTATCTTTTTTCCTTGTCAGGGGGGCCAGAACTAGTGGAACATTTATCTTCTTTCTTCTTCCAATAGTTCAGACCTATTTGGAGTTTTTTAGCTTTTTTCTTTTTTTTCAGGGGTTCCTGACTAGTGAAGTTTTTTTTCCCCTTTTTTTTCTTGTTAGTGGAACCAGAACTATTTTGTTTGGGGTTTATCTTTCTTAAATGTAAACCAGGGGCGAACTATTTGAGATTTTTATCTTTTCGCTTCCCTTTTTCAGCTTTTTTCCCAGTGTAGGAAAATGTTTTTTTTCTTTCTTTTTGTTTTCCTTTTTTTTAAAACCAGAACTAGTGAAGAGTTTTTTTTCCCCTGTTGTAAAAGGGGGCCAGAACTAGGGGAAAATTTTTATCTTCTTTCTTTTTTGCCCGGGGAAAGGGAAAAAGTAAGTGTTTACTTTTTTTTTGTCAGTGATCCCAGAACAATGGAATGTTTTTTCTTCTTTTTTCTTGTCAGTGATACCAGAATATGAAAAGCTTATCTTTTTTCCCTTTCTTGTCAGTAGTGCCAGAACTAGTTGAGTTTTTTCCCTTTTTTTTATTCTTGTCAGTGTTGCCAGAACTAGTGAAGTTTTTTTCTTTTTCTTGTAGTTTTGGTCAGAACTATTGGAATGTTTGTCATCCCCTTTCCCTTTGTGGTGGGGCCCAAAAAAAAAATTTTGTTTTTCCCCCAATTTTTTCTATTGTCACTTGTGCAACAACCAAACGAGACCCAGTGACTGTTTTCTTGCATCTTATCTTTGGCCCCTAGTCAAAAACCCCTTTTTACCTTTCTTCTTTGTTAGTGTCAGTAAACTAGTTGAGTTTTGTGGGTGTTTCACATGCTTCTTGTCACTCTTGGGTTTTTAATTTTTCCCTCATGCATGGGGGTCCTCAGAAAAATTTTTTTTCGTAGGGGTTTTTTTTTGGCTCACAGTAAATTCTGCATGTAGAGATTCTTGGGTTTGGGGGTCCTTTGGAGCAGATAGTTGTAAAGAAGGTCTCTGCAAATGATATTTTCTTTCCCAAATATTCTTGACCATCATAATTTCTTTGTGATGTGTCATCTGCAAACCCTTTTTTCCACAGATATAGTCCTGCACAAAATTCGTTTGGGGAGAGGTTGGTGCTTTATTTCCTCGTAAAAATTTTTTTTACCTTTGGGTTGGGGAAATTCCCTTTTTGGGGGAAAGCCCCTTGTCGGCGAAAATGGCGGAGTCTCTCTTGCTCTTTATTCTCGCATTTTTTTTCTTGCCCCCTTGGCAAAAGCTAATCAAAAGACCAAAGGGGAAAGGGGGGGGCAAGCTTTTGAAATATTTTTGGGCCCAAATTTATTTTTTCACACCCCGAGGCTGGGGTGGTAAAAATTTAGGGCGGCCATGTTGGCTTTAGTAACAGGGAAAAATGGTAATCCTGACCATAGAAAAGGGGGTGGCTTGTGTTGCAGGTTTCTGATTCCCCCTTTTCCCTTGGGGGGCCATGGTCGGTGGTGCCTGAAAGGGACAATGGGACACAGCTGTGTGATGGGAAAACCCTTTAGAAAGCTGGTTTTAAAGTTTGGTTTGGGGGCAAGGGGCAAAAAATTTTTTAGACATGTTTCCAAAGGGCTCATTGATTAATGCGTTGGGGGCCTTTTTCCCCCGAGTCAGCAAAATGGAAATGGGAAAACCCGAATCCCTGTTACTCTTAGGCATAATACCCCGAATGACTAAATTTTTTGCCATCAATGTAGAATCGCTTGGGTTTTGGGGGGGGGCTAAGAAGACATCAATCACATTCGAAATTTATTTTCCAGCTGAATTTTACCACAAGATAGTCTGTATTTTTTGTATTATTTTTTTTACTTTTTTGGGGTCTTTTCCATCTAGTCTTATAGTGCGTAGCCGACCACCATGTGAACATTTTCTGGGTTGCACCAAAGGGGCATTGATTTAAAAAACACCATCAAACATCAAATTTTTGAGTGGGGACACCTAGTTTAACACGGTGCGTCTCACCCGGGAATGTTGAATTTTTCCCGTAGTCTTCTCCCCAAATTTTTATTGGGAGCACGTACTTTTCCCCCCCGTCAAAAATAATGTTACACTTCCCCTCTCCTTTTGTTTCTGTACGAGGGTCGTTCCAATTTCCCTAAGAATCACAGCATGTTTTCCCTAGGTTCGGATCTTCGTTTAAAAAACCCCTATCTCAAGGGCTTTGTTTCAGGTGTACCAGGGATCCGATCTTTAGTAGTTGGAAATGTAGATTACGTTTTCCCGTCAAGCTCTTGCAGTGCAACCCACGATAATACTGTGAGGGCACATTTGCCTTTTTGCTTTTCTAATTCGTTTTTTTTCTTAATTTTTGTCTTCCTCCTTTTTTCCCCTTTCTGATTCAGAGCCTAAGTGAATTTCCCTTGAATCCCCTGTCTTAATTTCCCGGGAAAAGCAGGACAAGGTTCCAAAACGAGGGGTGGTTGAACCCCGGATTGGTGGATTCAAAACCAGCATTAACCCAAGGCCCCCACTAACAGCTGTTCGATTTCCGGGGTCAATGGGACTTTTAAAAAAGGAACTTTTAAAATGCACAGCATCACCAAAACCAGATGAGGAGCTTGCTTCAAAATTTTTGTTGAGCTTACACAAGGGGGGCCCCCAAATATACTCTGGGTTTAAAGTTGGGGCTTTTGGGGCCCCGAAAATAAAACCATCAGCCCTTTAAGCTCCAGCTCCCGATAAAAAAGGGTTTGAGGGATAAGTTCACAATTCACCATTAACTGAACATCTAAATCACAAATTTTGTGGATGGGAAAAAATGTAATTTATGAAGGGAAATTTCCCAGTGATATACAAATTCGCCAAAGACACCAAAATAGGTAGGATAATTTATTCAAACGTAGATGTTAGGGAAAATTTAGGGGGGATTTAGACAAACTCTACTCTTGGTAAAAAAATGGGGAAATGCATTAATGTAGATAAAAGCAAGGGTTTTAACTCCCGGGGTGTCCCTAACCATAGCAAATCGTAAGTTAAAAAAATATAGAATTTTTGCCTTTCAGATTTCGGAAAGGGGCTTTTTTGGGTTTTGGGAACAGCAACCCTTTAAACCCAAAAAATCTTTTGCCTTTTTTTGTTCCTTAGGCATTTCTTTTCTTTGGGTTTTAAAATTTTGGAAAAAATTTAGAATGACCGGGCAATATTAAAACCAAAAAAGGACACAAGTGCAACTAATGTGACATTTATTGTGGCAACGTTTCGCTCTCCAGGAGCTTTTTAACTTTAAAAGCTCCCCGGAGAGCGAAACGTTGCCACAAAAATGTCACTTTGTTGCAAATTTGTCCTTTTGCCTTTTTCCTTTTTTTTTAAAGGGTTCTGCTTACCATAACCCCCAAGCCTTTTTGCATTCACGAATTCGAAAAGGGCTTGGGGGGTTATGGAAAACAGCAAACCTTTTAAACCCCAAAACAGCAATGCCTAAGGTACGAAATAAGGGAAATAATTTTCGGGGGTTTTTTACAAAAGTTTTAAGCAACAGAATTCCAGGGTATGCTGCACTTTTTTACATCATTAGTAAGGCCCCACCTTTATTATGCTTGCTCAATTCTGGCTCCATTTTTACAGAATGGAAAACAAAATCGTTAGAAAAATTCAGCGTGGATGACTAAAATAAACCCAAACATTAAGGGGATCTTCCTTATGAAGAAAGATTGAAGACCCCTTAAGTTACATTCACTTTTTGTTTAAGAAAAGAGGGGGGAACCCATCGAAGTGTTAAGAACATAAAAAAGGAGGAAACTGCAGAGGCCGTTGGCCCATACAAGGGAGGTCCTTTGCAAAATTTAAACCCACTAACAAACATTTGACCAACCCCCAAATTTTTGATTTAAAAAAGGACCCTAGGTAAGTTTTCTGGGGGTTTTAACAGAGTTGCAGAAAGCGTGGAAAAAGTCTTCCCCCGTGGGGGATAGAGGGCAGGGCCTTGGGGGAGCTTTAAGAAGAGACTGGACAAAATTATTGAGTGGGGGGGGCTGGGTTTGGGTTGGTGTCAAGGGGGACAGGGGTTTTTTCTTTTTGTAGCTTTTGGGAAAGTCGTTTTGATAAGGACCCCCTCTTTTGGGGCCAAAAGGCCTTCTGCAGTGTTCCCACATTCTTTTTTCTTATGTTTTTTAATTTCAAAGCCACCCAAGAAAAAAGCTCCAATGTGCAAGGGCCCACTCAAACCAACCCTCCCACTGTGTAAATTTCCAACCTAAATTTGAAAAATACCCAAAATCCTAGCCCCCCCAAAAACCCAACTAGGGGGAAAGTTCCACTCTCCAAAAAACCCTATTTCCAAAAACCAAAAATTTCCTAAATTTTCCCTTTTTAAATCTAAACTTATCTAATTTTAAAACCATGGGAAATAGGTTTTTAATGAAGGGGATATTAACAAGGGCTTGAGGATATCTCTCCAAGAGAGAACCCCCATAATGGAAAATTTTAAAATTTGATAAGTTTAAAATTTAGAAAGGACTAAAAGGGAAAATATTGGTTTGGAAATAGGGGATTGGAAAGATGGAAAAATCTACCAATTGGGTTTCTGAGGTTTTGGACTTTGGGGGAGTTTCAAAAATTTGTTGGGGTAAAATATATGAGTGGGAGGGGGTTGGGTTTGGGGGTGGGACTTGCACATCAGAGCTTATTTTTTGGGGAGCATTTAAAATTGGGTTGGTCCAAATTTTGTTAGTGGGGTGAATTGTAAAGGGCCTGCCTAGTATGGGCCAACAGGGCCCGCTGAGGTTTTCCCCTTTTTTATGTTTTTTAATTTTTAGAAAAGGGCCCGGTAAGAAAATGAAATCGTAAAGTTTTTAAATTTTAATATCTATCGCGTTGGGTAAAAGGGTTTCAGCGGGAAATAATGGGTCCAAGGAAATGGGGAAAAAGACGCCCTTCAATTTAGAAAAAGAACTGGAAACCCAAGTAACAAATTACAGTAGGGGCCCGATGCCCGGAATTTTATAGGGAAAATTTTAAACAAAAAATATGAATGTAAAAAATACCCCTGATTTAGAAGGAAAAGGCAGAAAATATGCCTTAGTAAAGGGAAAAATTCCTTGAATGATGACAAGTCCGGCCTGCTCTATAAAAGCCCGGGGGGCAGATGATAAAATTGACAGGTCATACCTTTCCCCCACTTGCCCAACTTAAAAAGCATGTGACAGTTTTGAACTCCCGTTGTCCTATAGTTTTTCTCCTTATAAAATTTTCTAAGAAAATATTGAGAAAATGTTAGTACAGCATATAAAACGAATTTTTAAACTTACCATTTGGGCTGGAAAAATGTGGCAGCTAAAATAAAGAGTTTGCAAGGTAAAATATTTCTCGAATGATGACAAAAACAGATGTCAGCTGTAAAATAAAAGGGCTGGAGGTCAGGGTTTAAAAATTTACAGGTGATCCTTCACCTTACTTGATCCAAAAAAATTGTTCCCGACAGTTAGAAATCTTGTTCTGCTATTTATTTTCATCCCTTTTTAAAATTTTTTAATGAAAATTGAGAAAAATTTTAATACAAAAAATAAAAAGAATTTTGAAAATTACCATGGTTGAGAAGTGTGGCAGCTAAGTAAATATTTGTAAAGGAAAAAATTTTGTGATTTAGGGCCCGGGGCAATTTGGGGTTGTATATGGAAGTCTGGAGTTCTGTGATAACAGACAAGTTTTCCCTTCACCTCACTTTCTCCAAAAACCCGTTTTCAATGACTATTTTGAACTCTTGTTCTGCTATTTTTTCTTTTTGGAAATGTTTCTAATGAAAAGATTTTAAAAGGGGAGACTGCATCAGACCTTTCGGCCCTGTTAGGCAGGTTAACTCCCACCCACTATAATATTAAAAAAGGAGGACTCTGAAGCCCCCGGTCCCACGAAAAATGATTGGTAGGGAAAATCACACCCCGTCTAAGAAAAATAAGTTTGTGTCTCCTTTAAGTGAGTGGCCCGACCTCGTAGGGCAAGGCATTGGGTTAAAAAAGGTGGGGGAATAGGGCCCGCCTCGCATAGGCCCTTAGGGCCCGTTGCAGTGTTCCTTCTCCTTATGTTCTAATGAAAAGAAAAGCATGGGACTAGTTTCCCGGGGGGGTGCTAAGCGGGGTCCCAAAAATCAAAAACCCCTTTTTAACAAAAGGGGGAACCCTTAAATAGGGCTGCTAGCCCGTGCCAGGCATTTTCAAATCACACTCACTGGAGTAATTTTTTTAACCATTTTTTTAAAACTAAAACCCATGGTTCTTTACTCAATGGCCTTCTGAGTAATTTCTCCAAATTACCCACCACTCTGTTACCCCAAACCCCCGGGGGGGGAAAAAATTGTAATTTTTTTTCTAATTTTTAATATTTTAAATCTGAACTCATTCCTTCAAGTCTTGTCTTGGTTATGACTATATACCAGAGAGAACATATGAACACTGCAGCAGGCCTACCGGCCCATCCTAAGCAGGTCTTTCGCAAAACGGAACCTACTAATAAACACATCTTCCCAGCCAATTTTCAATGCTACCAAGGGAATTACCTATTATAACCGTGTTAACTAGTGTGGAAGTCCCACTATAATTCAACCCTCTCTCTCGTGCATTCATCTAGCCTATATTTGAAACTATCCAAGCATTAAGCTTCAATTACCTCACTAAGCATACTGTTTCACTCATAAGAACATAAGAACATAAGAAAGGAGGAACACTGCAGCAGGCCTGTTGGCCCATACTAGGCAGGTCCTTTACAATTCATCCCACTAACAAACATTTGACCTACCCAATTTTCAATGCTACCCAAGAAATAAGCTCTGATGTGCAAGTCCCACTCAAATCCAACCCATCCTACTCATGTATTTATCCAACCTAAATTTGAAACTACCCAAAGTCCTAGCCTCAATAACCCAACTAGGTAGACTGTTCCACTCGTCAACTACTCTATTTCCAAACCAATACTTTCCTATGTCCTTTCTAAATCTAAACTTATCTAATTTAAATCATTACTGGGGGTTCTCTCTTGGAGAGATATCCTCAAGACCTTGTTAATATCCCCTTTTAATAATACCTATCTTCCACTTATACACTTCGATCAGTCTCCCCTCATTCTTCGTCTAACAAGTGAATTTTAACTAAGAGTCTTCAATCTTTCTTCATAAGGAAGATTTCTAATGCTATGTATTAAATTTTGTCATCCTATGCTGAATGTTTTCTAACGAATTTATGTCCATTCTGTAATATGGAGACCAGAATTGAGCTGCATAATCTAGGTGAGGCCTTACTAATGATGTATAAAGCTGCAGTATGACCTCTGGACTTCTGTTGCTTACACTTCTTGATATAAATCCCAGTAATCTATTTGCCTTATTACGTACGCTTAGGCATTGCTGTCTTGGGTTTAAGGTTACTGCTTACCATAACCCCCAAGTCCTTTTCGCAATCTGTATGGTTAAGTCTAATTATTTAACTTATAAGTGCTAGGTTATGGACACTCCCGAGCTTCAGAACCTTGCATTTACTACATTGAACTGCATTCTGCCACTTTTCTGACCAAGAGTAGAGTTGTCTAAATCCCCTGAATTCCCAAAAAAAAACCCCCCTACCCTTTTGAATCAATTATCCTACCTATCTTCGTGTCATCGCGAATTTGCTCATTCACTATAATTCCTTCATCAAGTTTCATTTATATTTTATTTATAAACAACACGGCCCAAACTGACCCTGTGGAACGCCACTTGTTACTGTCCCCACTGGGATTTAACCCCATTTATGACATTTCTTTGCTTCCTGTCTGTGAGCCATGATTCGATCCCGAGAGCACCCTTCCCCCAATGCCATGACCCTGCAAACTTTCTTCAACAGTCTTTCGTGCGGAACTCTATCAAATGCGTTACTAAAATCTAAGTAAATAATATCAAATTCTTTATCGTGGTCAACAGCCTCAAAAGCTTTACTGAAGAAAGTTAATAAATTAGTTAGACAAGACCGGCCTCTTGTGAATCCATGCTGAGAATCATTAATCAAGCTATGCTTATCGAGATGGCTTCTTATAATCTCAGCTAAAAATTGACTCTAGTAATTTGCCTACAATTGAGGTCGGGCCCTTATGGGGGGTAATTTGACGGTAACGACTTGTCCCCTGTTTTAAAAATAGGGAAATTTCATTAGCCATCTTCCACATATCAGACACTGCACCTGTTTGAAGAGATAAATTAAAAATATTACTTAATGGTTCACAGACTTCCATTTTGGGATTCCTTAGAACCCTTGAAAAAACCTCATCAGGACCCGGTGACTTATTTTGCTTCAGTCTGTCTATCGCTTCACAACCATTTCACTAGTGACTGGATGTTACATAATTTATCTTCTTCTGATCCACTATAAAAATTAATTACCGGAATATTATTAGTGTCTTCCTGTGTAAAAACCGAGAGAAAAAAATTATTTAAAATCGAGCACATTTCATTCCTTTGTCAGTAAGATGCCCATAGTTATTTTAAGGGGACCTATCTTATCTCTGACTTTTGTTCTATAGACCTGGAAAAAACTTTTTGGGGTTTAGTTTTAGAACCCCAAAGCAACTTTAATTTCATAGTCCCTTTTAGCTTTTCTTATCCCCTTTTTAATGTCCCTTAATGTCAATAACTGATTCAAAAGATGACCCTCGCCTCTTTTGATACGCCTATAAATTCCTTTCTATGCCCTAGTAGATATTTCAGCCTATTATTCATCCATTTTGGGTCATTTCTATTTGATCTTATTTCCTTATAAGGGATAAACGTCTTTGAGCAGCATGTATTGTGTTCAGAAAACTGTCATATTGATAGCTCTCTTCGTTCCCCAGTCAACAGATGATAATGTTCTCTAAGCCCATCGTAATCTGCTAAGCGAAAATCTGGGACTGTTACTGATTATCCCTACTATCATACTTCCATTCAATTCTGCATGTAATTGATTTGTGGTCGCTAGCACCCAGTTCCTCTGAAACTTCTAAATTATTAACAAGGGATTCATTGTTTGGCCAGAAACTAAGTCAAGCAGGTTATTACCCTTGTAGGTTCTGTCACAAACTGCTTCAAAAAACAATCCTGAACTACTTCTAAGAAATCGTATGATTCTAAATTCCCATCAAGAAATTCCCAAACAATAGACTAAAGTTAAAGTCTCCTAGAATTACTACATTTTCGTGCCTTGTGGCCCTAACAATTTCCTCCCATAGTAGTCTCCCCTGGTCCCCTATCTAAATTTGGGGGACGGTATATCACACCTAAAATTAATTTTTCATGTCCCTCTGAAAATTCTAAACCAAACAGACTCTGTATGTGTTACTTCAGACTTAATACCCGTTTTTTTTGCAACAGTTCAAGCGATCTCGGACATACAATGCCACCCACCTCCCTTCCCGATACTTCTATCTACTTGAACAATTTAAAACCCTGAATGTGACATTCTGCAGGGATGTCCCGACTTTTGAAATAAACCCCCGTCTCAGTAAGGCAAATACATCTATGTTACCTGCACTGGCAAATAGTCCCCAACTCGTCCATCTTATTCCTAGCACTGCGACTATTTGTGTAATAAATATTTAAAGACCCTCCTATCTCTTTACCCTTCCTGCTCCTTCTGTTATTCCACTAAACCTATTACTGTCATTGTCAATTAGTGCCACTGGCTTTCCAATATCCTCCTCATTTTGCCTATTACTAGTTCTCCTAGTACTCATGTTACTACCCTGCGACTTCACAGTTTTCCCGCCAAAACCCATACCACTAACTATTCCTAGTTTAAAGACCTAACAGCTCCCTCCACTGCGTTGGCCAGTGCTCCCACCCCACACCTAGACAAGTGAACCCCATCCCTGGCATACATGTCATTTCTGCCATAGAAGAGGTCCCATTTGTCAATGAATGTTACCGCATTTTCCTTACTATATTTCAAAACCAATACTTTTTTGTATCCTTTCTAAATTTAAAATCATGCAGTTTTGGAAGATGACACTTATAATATGAAAAACCCAAATTTGTTCTCAGGAGAACAAAAAATCCTTATTTTAGTTTTTACGAGGATATGGAAAATATTTTAATTATAATTTTTCAGCAAATTTTATTTTGTATAAATAACGTTAAGTAAATGTTCATATTATACATATATTTTACAAAAATGTGTATTTTACAATTTACATTCAGGGTTTTTGCCATGCATGTTAACATGTATTCAAATGATTATTATCATTTTTTTCTCCGCTTCCAGCTTTGCTCAGTTTTTAAA
>NW_026505108.1:0-42500 GCF_026875155.1 Cherax quadricarinatus
TTTTTGGGGATTTTTTTTCGTGTAAAATTTGGGGGTTTTGGAAAAATTTGGTCCGGGGTTAAAAAGGAAAGCGGGGTTGGGGGTTTTGGGGGGGGGAAAAAGGGGGTGGAAATTTTTTGAGGGGAAATTTTTAAGACAACTTACACGCCCTTTTTGATTTTTTTTTTAAAAATTTTTGGGCGGGGCTGGCTACAAGGTTCGAAGTGGCGCAGGTAAATCGGGGCCCCAAACCGGCTTTCGGGAAAAAACAATTGCCCCCCTTTTTAAAAACCCCGGGTAAAGGGCAAGCGAATAGGGCCGAAATTGTAAAAAAAAAAATTTAATAAAAACCCAATAAAAAAAGTGTAGGGGGGGTTTTGGTTTGTTTGCAAATTAAAGGGGTACCTTTTTTTTCCCCCTTTTTTTTTCTTTAATGTTTTTTGGGTTTTAAACCCAAAAAACCCAAATTGGTGTTTTTTCAGCACAAAAAAATTTAAGAAAAAAAAAAAAAAAAAAAATAAAATTTTCAAAATTGTTTTTGGGGGGTTTTCCCTCCCCTCCCGGGGGGAATTAGAAAGAAAGGGGTTTTTGCGGGCTCCCAAAACGCCCAAAAAGAGGGGCATCTTTTGGGTTAAAATTGAAAATTTGCAAACCCCTTTTTTTAAAAATTTTTTGCCGGGGGATAAAAACCCCCCGGGGGGGTTTAAGGCACGGAAAGCCCCAAAAGTTTTTGGCCCCCGGGGGGTCCTTTTTTTGGGGCCCCAGAAACCCGGTTGTGGGTCCACCCCCCCGGAGCCGGGGCGGGGGTTTACCCGAATTTGGAAAAAACCCCCATAAAATGAGTTCTAAAAATTTTTTTTGGGGATTGCCAAGAAAAAAAAACCGAAAAATTTGTTTCTTTTTTGGGTTTGTAAAAAATTTTTTAAAAAATTGAATTTTTTCTATTTTTTAAATTAAAAGATGATTTTTACTTGAAAATAATTTGGCCCCCCAAAAAAATTTTTAAAAAAAAAATGTGAAAAACAAAAAATTGAAAAAAAATCAAAGTTTACCGGGGAGGGAGTCCCCTGTTCCCTGGGGGAAATTTTAAAGGGGGGTTTTTGGAAAAGGGTGGGAAATTTTTTTTTGGGGATAAAAACGTTTTAGTTTTTTGTTTTTTTTTTTCGAATTTTTTTGGCCCGGGTTTCGGTTGGTTGGTGGGGTTTTAAACTGTGCCCGTGTTGAAATTTTAATTCTTTTTTACTTTGTAAAATGTTCCGATCAATTTTTTTTGGGGGGTTCCCCCCCTTCTAAGGGGGGCATTTTCAATTAAAATGTAGTGTAAGCATACCCTAAAAAATTTGGGAGTGAATGATGAAAGTTTTTTTTTTTTTGGCCACCCTTTTCCTTGGGGGGGGAGATGGCCAATCTGTTTTAATAAAAAAAAAAATTTTACTTTTACCAAAAGTTTACCTTGATACCCAAAGTTTCCTGATAGTCTTCTGGTGACACCTTCAAAAATGTCTTGGGCGAGTAATGCTTATACTTCTTGTATTTAATTTTCCATGTTTAAATTCTTGAATTCTTACCACCTTAAAAAATGATATTTAATCCTTACAATAGAAAATGTGATACCTGTACAATGTGGGAGAGATATTATACTGGACATACACAGAGTAATATCCCTCAAAGAATACAGTGACTTGGAACAATACGCAAATACCCCGCACATAAGAATTTTTTCAGTTTAATGGCCCTCAGAGAATAAAAAGGCACAATACAGTGACTGGAAAAATTACACAAATAACCATACTTAAAAGAGAGAAGCTTTATGAGGCCTTTCAGTCTGACTTGGACCATTAACTTTAATATAAGAAAGTTAATGTACAAGTTGGATCAAAGCGTCGCGATAAGCTCCTTTCTCAAATGTGTGGGTTATTTGTGTAATGGACCTCGATTTAACAGACTTCAGAAATGCGGAACAAAATCTACGGTCAGTTTATCTGGACAAAATCTACAGGGTCAGTTTATCTAGACAAAATCTGCAGGGTCAGTTTATCTGGACAAAAATCTGCAGGGTCAGTTTATCTGGACAAAATCTGCAGGGTCAGTTTATCTGGACAAAAATCTGCAGGTCAGTTTATCTGGACAAAAATCTACAGGGTCAGTTTATCTGGACAAAATCTACAGGGTCAGTTTATTGGACAAAAATCTGCAGGGTCAGTTTATTTGGACAAAAGTCCATTGGCTACAGAACTACCTGTCATTGACGCAATCATGGCAAAAAAATTTCATCTTCGTCCACCACAAATGCCCCTACTAGCCACTTGCTGACCTCTATTAGCCCCTTTTAAATTGCAAGTTTACTGTACAAAGCTATTTTGATCAAAGAGTTTAAAAACCTTATGAGTAACTCTAACTTCCTGTAACAGAAGGGGGATCAAAATATTTCAGATCAATTAATCTTCTGAGTTTCCATCTCCATGTGGGTTATTGATATACATTTTATTGCAAATAGTATGATAATATTAACAAGATGTGGCGAAGGGCACTTATACGTGGAACCTCAAAAATCGAACTGCTCCCAACACAACCAATTATGTAAGTGTATTTTTGTAAGTGCTTTTATAAGTGTATTTTTGAGGTTTTGAATGGACTAACCTAATTTACATTATTCCTATGGGAATAAATTTTATTTGGTAAAGGCACTCGAACAGCCTTCTGGACCAAAGAAAGTTCGATATTTGGGGGTTCCACTGTATATAGTTCAGGATATTTATTAGAGGAAATGCTTAACCGTGATGGCTCATTCAGCTTGGGTTTGGGCGTGCAATGCTCTCACCTCACACACCGTGTCCGTGGTTCGATCCCCAGCCAGGTGGAAACACTGGGTGTTTCCTTACACATGCTATCACTGTTCATCTAGCAGTAAGTAGGTACCTGGATGATAGTCTACTAGTGTGAGTCTCATCTTGGGGAAAAAAGATTGAAGGACCCCATGGACATATGAGAGAACAGACAATCCTCGATGATGAACTGACTTCTTGGGTTATTCCAGGATGGCTAACCTCTGGGGTTAAAAATCTGAAGAAAATCTTATCTCTAATAAATGTCCTGAACTGTACATAATTGTCTTTTTTTAAATGTATTGTACTGCATTTTCAACTCCTTTGAAAGATCATAATACAGTGGACCCCGGTTAACAATATTTTTTCACTCCAAAGTATGTTCAGGTGCCAGTACTGACCGAATTTGTTCCCATAAGAAATATTGTGAAGTAGATTTGTCCATTTCAGACCCCCAAACATACACGTACAAACGCACTTACATAAATACACTTACATAATTGGTCGCATTCGGAGGTATCGTTATGCGGGGGTCCACTGTACTTTAATGTAAGGTGGTTCAGTCCTAAATGCCCACAAACTATTTTAAGATTTACATTACAGCCTCTCCTCACTCGGACTCACGAAAGGCTCTTTGACCAGTATGCATACCTAAATAATGTATATTAGAGCTGATTTCTTGTATTTTTTGATTAGAATGTACAGGAAAAACATTTAAAAGCATACCAAAAATTTATAAACAGTGCAAAGGTGACATTAAAACAATATCAAAGATGGTTGACACAAAACCCGCTACCATTATAGTATGGTCAGTACCTGACCAACCAGACTGTGGTTCGTATGTCAGTTTTGCGTGCAGCCAGCAGTAACAGCTGGTTGATCAGACCCTGATTCCACCACAAGGCCTGGTCTCAGACCAAGCTGTGGGGGCATTGACCCCCAAAACCACTCTCCAGGTAACTCCAGGTAGCAATGAATTCGTTTTACCAACATGGTCTTAGGAACGAAACTCTGTTATTAAGTGAGGAGAGGCTGTATTTATAAACGTTTTCAGTCTTACTTCAGCCACTTCAGATTATTGATCAACCTGGTGCGTTTACTGGTATCATGGAGTGTGTTCTTGAAGACAGTTTTGTTCTGGTGTTTCTGACTTCGGACACGACTGGTGTTACCTCGCTGACAACTCATTGTTTATGATCACTGCGCCTTGGCACTTCCTATAAAAATCCATAATATATGTAAATAATTTGTGTACGGTGCATATATAGGTGGGACAAAGGCAAAATAGGATTTGGTTGGTAGTGCACTCAGTTCAAAACACTGAGTGTCCAGGGTTCGAGT
This sequence comes from Cherax quadricarinatus, assembly GCF_026875155.1. Taxonomy (NCBI): domain Eukaryota; kingdom Metazoa; phylum Arthropoda; class Malacostraca; order Decapoda; family Parastacidae; genus Cherax; species Cherax quadricarinatus. The sequence goes on from NW_026505108.1 coordinate 4,146, forward strand.
CCAGCCAGGTAGAAACAATGGACATGTTTCCTTATACCTGCTGTCCCTGTTCACCCAGCAGTAAGTAGGTACCTGGGGTGTTAACCAAATGGTGTGGGTGGCATCCTGGGAGGGAGGGCAGTTAATATACCTAAGATATGTCCAGGCTTTGAAATGAGCTGAAATAGGAATAACAGCTCCTACCTTGTAAATGATCTAGTCACAAAAATAAATCACTTAGAATTCTTCAAAAGTATGTTAATGTATCATATACTTGATAAAGCCCAGCCATGGATACCAGTATCTTTATTTCCAGCGCATATGTGTAGGATTACTTGGAGGATGTATAATCTGTTAGTGGGAGAAAAAGAGGGAAAGAAAGTTTATCACTTAACTTTAAATACAATAACATGAATTATCAAACAAAAGCAAAATTTCATAGTGATAATTATAAAACATAGAAATTAAATTACTTTAGTGATAATTACCCAAACTTTAGCAAAAAATTATCATAGTGAAAAATTACCCAAAACATAGCAAAAATTTTTCATAGTGATAAATTATCAAACATAGCAAAAATTATATAGTGAAAATTATCAAACATAGCATAAAAAAAATCTTTAAGGGGGGGGGGGGGGGTTTTAAAATTTTTAAAAACAAGCAAAAAATTACGAACATAGTGAAAAAATTTTTAAACAAAACAAAATTATCAAACATATTAAAATTTAATCAAACATAACAAAAAAATTAAAAACCTAGTGAAAATTTTAAAAAACATGGGGATCACCCTTGGGAAAGGGCTGGGGGGGGGGTAAAGGTTTTGTTGCGAGGGGTTTTGGACACCCAAACAGCATATATATGTGCTGGGTAGGATGAGAGGAAGAAGGGAGTTTTATGATTGACTGTTTGTTAAAAGTTTTTGGCAAGGAAATTTTACATGAGGGGGATTCGGGGAAACTGGAGTCAGGGTCTGTACTTTTGAAGGTTTGGTTTGGGGAAAATCTGTAATTTTAAAACTAAAAGGGGTTTAGAAAGTGTCTGGCAAGACAGTGAAAAAAGTAAAAAAAAGAGAAAAAAGAAAAAAAAAACAAAAAATTTAGTTATTTAGCTACCGGGCACAGCCCGGGGCCGTGGGGGGCGTTGCCCCCCCCCCCAAAACCCCTTTCTCCAGGTATACTAAAAAGGTTATTTTTTTAGTAAGTTTTTAGCTGGTTAATTATTTTTTTTATTTAAATTTGAATTAATTAGTTTTTGAGTCAGTTTTTAAATTAGTCTTTTAGTTTTTTTTTTAAATTAATTTTAATTGGGTTTTTTTAGTTGTTTTTTATTTAGGTAAAAAGAACACATAAAAAAACAATTATCAAACTTTTTTTTAACTTATGGGAAAAATTATGGTCCAGGACCGGAAATATGTTTTTAAAATTTGGTATATATTTACGTATGTAATATGTACTATCTGTTTTTATCTATTTGTTTTTGGGGGGGTTGGGGTCCAGCTCCTGGCCCCGATTTTCGCTGTATATATGCATGTATTTTATTTATCTATCAATTTTTTTTTTTAAAAAAAATATAAGAGGCTAAAAAAACACGTGCCTAAATATAACACAAAAACCAATGGAAACCCATTTTACCATTTAATTCTAAGGGGTTAAAATGGGAGAAATTTTTAAATTTTTCCTCACTGTGGGTCTATTAATTTTTTAAATAAATATTATCTTTGTGAAAAATTTAAAAAAAGAAAATTTTAAAAATTCCCTTTCAATTTTTTTGTTGTTGTTTATAGGGCCGCCAGAGTTGATCCCGGTTTAAATTGATGTTGTTGGGTTGTTAAAGTTCACTAGATTTACCTTTTTTGCCCCCTTTATTTTGAGTTTCTATACCCGGGAAGTTTAATAAAATAATATATTTTTTTACTACAAGTATATGTAAAACGGTTTTTAAATGAGATATGAATAAATTGAACACTTTGACTCTAGATTGAGGGACTGATTATCCATATCCCCAAAGGGCCCTGTTGGACTATTGCATCATCTTGATTTCTTTCCCCTTACACCTGTTTGCCTTTTTGAATTTGATGAAAAAACCCTACTGTGTGGGCAAAACTTTTTCAGTAAAAAAGGGATACCCATCAGTTTTTAAAGAAAAATTGATAACTGATTACATCGACCCGGGCTGCGGGACTGATTTTTTCAAACTTCTGATTTTTCCACCCTTTTTCTCGTAGGGGGGACTAAAGAAGCCACGGGTGGTGGTGAAAACGTTCCCCTCTTTTAAAATACCCAACTGTTACCATGTGTCTTAATAAACACTATTTACTGTATATTCCTCTGTCTTTTAAATTTTTCCCCCCGTCCTTTTCCCCCCCGCCCCAGTGCTAGACTTTCACCACCCAAACCCCACCTTTCTCTACAAACATTAACATCCCCCACATTTAACACCTGCCCATACTAAAAACCACCCCACACAAAACACCGGGCCTCAACAAACACCTGCCCACACTAACACTCCCCCAAAAATAACCCCCTTGCGCAAACTAACCCCTGAGTCCCGGAAACTAGAGTTTTTTATGTGCCCTCTGTGTTTGTGAAACTAATTAAAACCGTAACTGTCCCCCCCTAATCTGGAAAACTTTGGGCCCAAAGGGAATATCCCTAGGTTTAAAGCCTCCCGGGGTTGTTGTATTCGCCCAGGAGACAGAACAAGGGCCTGCTGCACTTTTTTCCTGTTCCTGAACCCAAATAAGGAAGGTATTTATTAATACGTGTATTTAGCTTATAATTGACGTTTTTCTAATGCCTTCCCTTCCTACCCCTTTTTTCCCTCTGGCTATAAAGGAAGTTATTTCCGGGCCCCCGTTTTAAAGGAAAGGTTTTTCTTGGTCCGTAATAAGGAGTCTTCCTGGCCCTGAAAAGAGGAGTCTTTTGGCCCTGTAAAACCCCCGGAGTCTTCCTGGTCCTGTAATAAGGAGTCTTCCTGGCCTGTAAAAAGACCCTTCCGGGCCCTGTAACAAGGAGTCTTCCTGGCCCCTGTAATAAGGAGTCTTCCGGGTCCTGTAATAAAGATTTGTTTTTGGTCCTGAAAAAAGGGTGTCTTCCTGGTCCTGAAATAATTTGTCTTCCGGGTCCTGAAATACGGAGTAAAAAAAAAGACAGGAATAAAGTGAACTGAGTTACTTACTTTTAACTTTAAAAGAGAGTATCAGCTTAAAAATAAAAAAGGTACATAAATTTTAGCGGGACAAGAAATCATTTGCCCCCCCTTTCCCTGTAGCTTCTTTCATTAACCTTTTTAGCTCTTTTCCCAAAAAGGGTTTTCAGCTAAGAAAAGTTTTTAAACTTTTAAGGCATCTGTTCCACCCCTTTTCACGGCTGTATAATGAGAGGTGTTTGAAGCCTGACTCCCTAGAAAAGCCTCCCCCTAGTACGGGATTGTTCTGGACACTGCTAGTGTCCAAAAAACTAGTTCTTTTGTTTGTCTTAAACTTTTCAGTTGCAGTATTTTCATCCGGGCCCCAACAGGGTGTTTTTGCCCCAGGTCCGGGGTTTGAATTATACAAATATTGTTCTGGCTGTTTTGTAGTCTCCCTGTCAGTTTTCTTTTTTTTTTAAAGGCAGAGTACCATGAAAAAACAAAAAATTTAATGTATTTTTGCATTGTATGAGAGCAGACACGGGGCCCCTGCTAGCAAGGCGTCGAAAGGGGGAAAGGCTACCCCGGGGTGACACCATTTGGGGGGGCGACACCTTTTTGGGGGGGGAGACACCATTTCGGGGGGGGACCCCTTTTCGGGGGTGACCCCATCCCAGCCTCTAAAGAACGGACACTAATGCTTTAAAACAGTGCTGCGTAAAACAAAAAGAAGAACCCTTCGTTGTTTTTTGATAAATGTGATAGATGATTTTGTATAATCGAAGGAAGGAAATGAAATACCTTGTACATGTTTGTGTACCTTGTACATGTACTTGTGTCCCCTTGAAACATTACTTGTATACCTTGTTTCATGTACTTGTTTTTCCCTTTTGTACATTTTACTTGTAAAAACCTTTTTTCCCTGCTTTTTTTACCTTTACATGAAACTTTTATACCTGTCAGGGTTACTTGTATCCCTTTGTACATGAATTTGTATACCTTGAAAACATGTACTTGTTTTACCTTGTACTTTTAACTTGTAAAACCTTGTACATTACTTGTATCCCTTTTGTACTTTGTACTTGTAAAACCTTTTTTAAAAGTACTTTTTAACCTTGAAACATGTACTTGTATATCTTGTACATTTATTTGTATCCCTTTTGTACATGTAGGGGTTTTCCTTTTTTAACATGTATGGTATACCTTTTTACATGTACGGGTATACCTGTCTTTTTACTTGTAAAAACCTTTGTAAATGTACTTGTTTTCTTTGTAAAATTGTACTTGTATATTTGAAACATGTATTTTGTATACCTTTTTCATGTAGGGTATACCTTTTACTGTACTTTTTTGAACCTTGTCCCCCCTTTTTGGGTTTTTTTTTAAAATTTTTGTGTCCCCTTGAACAGAAATTTGTATATTTTTGCACATGAAATTGTATCCTTTTATACATGAAACTTGTATACCTTTTTTCATGTACTTGTATCCCTTGTACAGGGTACTTGTAAAACCTTGTACAGTATTTGTATTTCTTTTACATGTATTTGTTAAAACCTTTTACATGTAGTTGTATCCCTTTTTACTTTGTACCTGTATACCTTGTACCCCGTACTTGTATCCCTTTGTACTTTGTATTTTGTATTCTTGTACATGTACTTGTAAAAACCTTAAAAAACCCAAATTTGTACTTTTTATCCCTTGTACATTTTATTGTATACCTTGAATTTGTATTTTGTATACCTTGTACATTTTACTTTTTATATCTTGTCCCCATGTATTTGGGTATACCTTTTTACATGAAACTTGTATCCTTGAAACATGTACTTGTATACCTTGTAAAATTACTTGTATACCTTGAACATGGACTTTTTATATTTTTAAACATTTACTTGTTTTATCTTGTACACCCCCCAAAACTTTTTACATGTCCTTGTATACCTTGTACATGTACTTGTATATTTGAAACATGTATTTGTAAAACCTTGTACATGTATTTTGGTATACCTTTTTTACATGATTGTAAAACCTTTGTACATGAAATTGTATATCTTGTACATGTACTTGTATCCCTTTTGTACAGGGACTTGTAAAACCTTTTAAATTTTACTTGTATACCTTGTCCCATGTACTTGTAAAACCTTGAACATGTATTTGAAATCCCTTGTACATGTACTTGTATCCCCTTGTACATGTATTTATATCTTTTTACTTGTACTTTATACCTTGTACATTTTACTTGTATCCTTGTCCATGTATTTTGTATATCTTGTACATGAATTGTATACCTTGTACATGTACTTGTTCCCTTGTACAGGGTACTTGTATCCCTTTTTTAATGTACTTTAACCCTTGAAAAGGGTATTTGGGTTTTTTCTTGTACATGTACTTGTATACCGTACATGTACTGGTATACCTTGTAAATGTCCCTTGTTACCTTGTACATGAAACTTGTATATCTTGTACATGTATTGAAATACCTTGTACATGTACTTGTAACCTTTTTACATGTACTTGAATATCTTGTAAAAGTATTGTTTCCCTTGTACATGTATTTGGGTTTTCCTTTTTACATGTATTTTTAAAACCCTTTTTACATTTTACTTGTTTACCTTGTACATGTACTTGTATATTTTGGGAAACAGGGAAAAACTTGTAAAACCTTGTACATTTTACTTGAAATACCTGACATGTTTTGTATACCTTGTACATGTACTTGTATATTTGTACTTTAATTTGTATACCTGTACATGATTTGTTTTACCTTGTACATGTACTTTTTATTTTGTCCCATGTACTTGTATACCTTGTACTTTGTACTTGTATCCTTGTACAGGGAAACTTGTTTTACCTTGTACATTTTATTTGGGTATCCCTTTTGTACATGATTTGTTTTATCTTTACATGTACTTGTATACCTTGTACATTACTTGTAAAACCTTGTACATTTTACTTGTTTTTACCTTGTACATGTATTTGAAAGAAGCGAGTTTTGTTTTTTTTGTTATTTTTTTTCAGGAGCCTAGGTTTTTAAAACTAGGGGGCCGGGGGACCCCGTTTACCCCTTTCGAAAATTTTAAAAGAAATTTTCAAACTCTCGGACCCCGGGCCCAGGGGCCAGATTTTGTCGGGTTTGCAAGCCTTTTCCAACCGGTTTTGTTGCTGCTGTTTCCCTTTGGGGGGCCCCCCTGCCCCACAAATCCATTTTCCTTTTTAAAGGGATTTCTACACTTGTTCCAGCAGTGTTTCTGATATTTTCTGGTATGATTTAAAAATTGGGCCCCCGAAGTTGATACAGGGTTCCCCCTATTGTGTTCACAGCCCCCCTGCCTTCCCGGGCCCCAAAGTATGTTTTTATGTCAATGTTTTAGATTTTGGGACCAGGTCCTCGACAAACCTTCCAGGTATAATTATCATGTATCTCTCTCCCTACGTTTCAGAGAGTACATCTTTAAGATGTTGCCATTTAAATTTTTTAGGAAATTAAATTGTGTTTTTTTGGGCACCTTGATGCCCCTGAAAGGGGTCTTTCTTTCTGGGAAAAGGGGGGTACCATACTCTCGTATCAAAGGGGTTTCCCCCCAGTGTTGAAAAACTCCGGAAGGCATCCACCCCAAAGTTTGACCCCCATCTCTAAAAGCATGAAATTTCCATCTCAACCTAAACCCTACCATACCCCTTTCTCACAGATGATTTTCCCTCTCTTTTCCTACTTTTCCAACCTTTCTCACAGCCTGATTACCAACTCTTTCCTACCATTACCATACGTCTGGACCAAGAACTCTTCTTGATCCTCTCATTTTTCCCTTCCCCCCTTTTCCCGGGGAAAGACCCACGTGTTCCCCCATGGGAACCTGTTTACCGTTTACCCGCCGGGTCTTATATACCAGATATTTCCCCCTTATACCCGGGGATATCTTCATTATAACCCAAAGGGTTTTTCTATTATACCCGGTATATACTTATACCAGGTATATCCATTTTTAAAAGTATATCCAAATTTTACTGGTATATTTCCCTTATACCCGGGAAAAACCATTATACCGATATATTCATTTACCAGATAAAACCCATTAAAACCCGGGGAAATCTTCGTTTTTTACCAGGTATTTTCCAATTTTTTACCAGGGTTTTCCATTATACCATGGGGTATTCATTATACCAGGGGTATCCATTATACCAGGGATATCCATTTTGCCAGGGAAAAATTTATTTAAACCCGGTTTTAAACCATTTTTAACCCCGTATATCCATTATACAAGGTATATTCATTATACCAAGGTATTTCCCTTATACCTTTTATATCTTATACCAGGGATACCCATTTTTTTACCAAAGGGTATCCATTATACCAGGGATATCCAAATTTTTCCAGGGATATCCATTTTAACCGGTATATCCATTATGCCGGTATAACCATTTACCAAAGGGATATCCATTATACCAGGGGTACTATTAAAACCAAGGGAAATCCCTTATGCAGGGGGTATCCATTATACCAGAAATATCATTGGTTTCCAGGGGTAACCATTAAAACCCCCGGGTATCCATTTTACCAGAGATATCTATTATACCAAGGATATCCATTTTTAAAATAGGGGTATCCATTATTCCACAGATATCCCTTATACCAGGGATATCCATTTTTCCAGGAGGGGAGATAAAAATATTATAAACACCTGGGAAAAAAACCTAAGGGACTGTACCGGGAAATTGCACACGAAAAATCACTCACTACGAAAGCAAAAGACTTGGGAGACGATGCCCCTCCCCCAAAAGAAAAAGCAGGGGTGTCACTAGCCTTAAGGGGGGACCCTACAATAAGTGCAGTGGCCCGAGACTGTTCAAATGCCTCCCCCGCATACATAAGGGGGATTACCCAAAAGACCCCTTGCGTCTTCAAGCTGGCACTGGACAAGCACCTAAAATCAGTTCCTGACACCGGGCGTGGCTCGTTTCGTTGGTTTTTCGTGCAGCCAGAAGCAACCCGCCTGGTTTAAAAGGGGGTCTGAAAACCCCAGGAGGCCTGGGCACAGACCGGGCCCCGCGGGGGCCCTTTTACCCCCGGAAAATTTCCAGGTAAAATCCAGGTAAATCCATTTTTCCAGGTATATCCTCATTATATCAGTAATATCTTCACTATTCCAAGTCATACTACACTGTTTTTTTTTATTTTCTCCACATGAAACCCGGGATTCCTTGGGGGTATACCCTCCAGGTAATCAGGTCTGCGGTTGCTGGCCTGATCAATCGGCTGTTTTTTTTACAGCTGAACAAAAGATAAAAACAAAAAGGAAATTGGTTTTAAAAAGGGGCTTGGTCCCCTTTTCATGGAGAGGGTTTTTCTCTCAGTGTGACATAACACAGTTTTGGCACCAGACACAGTTGGGGACACCAGACCCCAGTGTGGCACCAGACACAAGGGGTGACACCAGAACAGGGGGCCCCAGACACAGTTGAAAACCCAACCCCAGTGTGACAACCCCGGGAACAGTGTGGCACCCGAAACAGTGTGAAAACCAGGAAAACCCGTGGGGGCACCAGGGCCAAAAGTGTGAACCCCGACCAGTGGGGAACAAACCCGACACAGTTGGCCCCCAGAGCACAGTTTTGACACCAGACACAGGGGTGACACCCCAAAAAGCGTGGGCACCAGACACAGTGTGACACCCGACACAGTGTGGGCACCAACACAGTGTGGGCAAGACACCCGGGTGACAAACCCAAAAAACAGTGTGACAAACCCGACCAAAAGGGGTGACACCAAACAGTGTGACACCAACCCCAGTTTTGACAACCCAAAAAAGTTTGACACCAGGGCAGTGTGACACCAGACCCCAGGTGACAAAACCCGGGCCAGTGTGACAACCCGACACAGTGTGACAAAACCAGACACAGGTTTACCCAGCACAGTGTGACAACCCGACATGTTTTGACACCAGACCCAGGGGGACACCAACACAGTGCGAAAACCAGGGCACAGTGTGACACCCCGACACAGTGTACACCAAGACACAGTTTTGACACCGACACAGTGTACACCAGAGACACGTGTGACAAACCCGACACTGGGGGACACCAGACACAGTGTTTACACAAGACACAGGGGTGACACCAGACACAGTGTGACAAACCCGACACAGTGTGCAAACCCGGAAGGGGGAAACCCCCGTGTGACACCAGACACAGTTGACACCAGGACACAGTGTTTACACCAGGGCAAAAGTGTGACACCAGAAAACAGTGTACACCCGACACAATGTAAAACAGACCGCGGAAACCCAACAGTGTGACACCAGACACAGGTGACACCCCGAAAGTTGGGCCCAGAAAACAGTGTGACACCAAAACGTTTTGACACCAGAAAAACAGGTTTTACACCAACCCCAGTGTTACACCAGACACAGTGTGGGCACCCCGTCACAGTTTTGAAAACCAGGGCACAGTGTGACACCAGAAACCCGTGTGACAATTGCCAGGAAATTGACTCTAGTTAACCTTGACGCTGGGCGTCAAGTACGTGTGAACCGACTTTCCCCTCTCTCTCTCTTTTCTCTCCCTCTCTCTCTTTTTATTTTTATATATATATAAATAAAATTTTATATTATTATATATATATATATATAAATACATAAAGGGGAGAGGGGGAGAGAGGGGAGTAAAAAGAAAAAGAAGGGGGGGAGAGAGAAGAGGGGGAGAGAGAGGGGAGGAAAAGAGAGGGGGAGAAAAAGGGGAGAGAGAGAGAGAAAAGGGGGGAAAAGGGGAGAGAGAGGGGGGAGAAAGTAAAAATAAAAAAAAAAAAAGGGCCATGAAGAAAACGGGGCCAAAGGGGCTATGCCCCCGACCCCTGCAAACACAAATTTGGTGAGTTTCAGACACAGTAAAAGGGGGGGGCTTCAAAAGATGTTTAACACTTCCCCCCCGATACAAAGCTGAATTTTTACTTTCCCCTCAGCCCAAAAAAAATACCCCATTGACTAAGAACATTGTTTTACAACAATGTTCACCCCCACGCAAAACCCAAACTTGGTTTAAAGAGGTTTTTTAAAATCTAACTACCACACGAGGGGTCATTTTAAAAAATGAGAAAAGGGGAAGAAAAACCCTTTTAAACCAGTTAAAAAACCCAGGGGCCCCGTGACCCCTGGGAAAACCTGGTTACAACGGAGGGGGGGGCCCGGTTTTAAAACCCCGGGGGGAAAACAAAATTTTACCCAACTTTTTCCTTACAAAAATTTTTTTCCCTGTTCACCCCCCCGCAAAACCTTGGGGGTTTTGGGGGTTTTTAAAACATCCCCCAACCCCAAGGGGGTTAAAACCCCAAGGAAAAAGTTAAAAATCCTTTAAAACCAGTTTTTTTTTTCCCTTCCCAAACCCCTTTTCCCTTGGGGGGGGTTAAAAACCCCCTTTACCCAGGACCCGGGTTCCCTTCCCGGGGGTTTAAAAAAACCCCAAAGTTTCCCTTAATTTTCCTTTACTGCACAAATTGGACCGGGTTTTTAAAAAATTTACTATTAAAATTTTTAAAAACCCCAAAAAATAAGTTTGTCCCAATTTTTCATGATTTTCTTTGTTTCCCTTGGGAAAAACCTTTTCCCCGGGGGGTTGCTTTACCAAAGGGGTTTTCCGGGGGTAATTTGGGGGTTAAAAAAGAAGGTCCCAAACTTTCAACCCGCCCTTTTAAAAGTTAAAAAAAATTTTTAGACCGGGTAAACCCCTTGGGTGTTTTTTCAGGACCAAACCCTTTTGGGGGGTGTCTTGACCCCCCGTGGTTTTAATTCCCTGGGGGTTTTCAAGACCCCTGGCTTGCTTCAAATGGGTTTCCGGAACCCCCTGTCTTCAAGGCCCCTGGGGTGTCTTAAAAAACCCCCCGGGTTTCTTTAAGACCCCTGGCTGTCTTCAAGACCCCTTTGGGTGGGTTCAAGACCCCGGCTGCCTTCAAAACCCCTGGCTTTTCCCTTTAAGAAAACCCCCGGCTGTCTAAAAACCCCCCGGCTTCTTCAAAACCCCCGGCTGCCCTTTAGAACCCCCGGCTGGGCTTCAAGACCCCGGGGTGCCTTTAAAAACCCCTTGGGCTTTTCTTCAAGACCCCTGGGTTTTCTTTAAAAACCCCTGGCTTTCTTCAAGACCCCTGGCCCTTCAAACCCCTGGTGCCTTTAAAAACCCTGGCTGCCTTTTAAAAAACCCCTGGGTGTCTTCAAGACCCCCGGTTTTCTTCCCAAACCCCCCCTGTCTTCAAAACCCCTGGCTGCCCTTTAAGACCCCCTTAACCCGGTCCTTCAAAACCCCTGGCTGTCCCTTTAAGACCCCCGGGTGTCTTCAAAACCCCCCCTGTCCTTTAAAACCCCTGGCTGTCTTCAAACCCCCGCTGTCTTTAAGACCCCCGGCTGTCTTCAAAAACCCCCTGGCTGCCCTTTAAACCCCCGGCTGTCTTCAAGACCCCTGGGGTCCCTTTAAAACCCCTGGCTGTCTTAAGACCCCTGGCTTTTCTTCAAGACCCCTGGCTGCCCTTTAAAAACCCCCGGCTGTCCCTTCAAGACCCCTCTGGCCCCGGTTTTTCAAGACCCCAGGGTGTCTTCAAGGCCCCTGGGCTTCTTCCCAAAACCCCTGGGTGTCTTCCAAAACCCCGGCTTTTCTTCCCAAAACCCCCGGGTGTCTTCAAAGACCCCCTGGCTGTCTTCAAGACCCCTGGCTGTCTTTAAGCCCCCGCTGTCTTCAAGACCCCGACTGTTCAAAACCCTGGCTGTTTCAAAACCCCGGGGCTTCAAAACCTGGCTGTCTTAAGACCCTGGCTGCCTTCAGAACCCCTGGGGTCTTCAAGACCCCGGCTGTCTTCAAAAAACGCTTGCTGTCTTCAAGACCTGACTGTCTTCAAGACCCTGGTGTCTTCAAGACCCCTGGCTGTCTTCAAGGGCCCATGGCTGTCTTCAAGACCATGGCTGTCTTCAAGACCCCTGGCTGTCTTCAAGACCCCTGGCTGTCTTCAAGACCCATGGCTGTCTTCAAGAGGGAGCTGGACAGACACCTGCCCGGCTGGTCAGTACCCGACCAGCCGGGCTGTGGTTCCTACGTAAGATTGTATACAAGTTTATGTAGATCCAGGTAACATAAGTGCAATTATCATACATAATGTAAATAACTTACCAGGATAACCAAAAAAATCAAGCAATTATTTCCATTAGGGTCCTTAATATCTAATTATTTGCGTGCGACCAGCAGTAACAACCTCGTTGATCAGGCCCTTATCCACCTGAAGGCCTGGCCATCGACTGGGCCGCGGGAGCGTTGACCCCCGGAACAGCCCCCAGGTATGCTCCAGGTAGACCTAACAAAATGGATACCAAATCATCCTCTACACCAGTTGGTAGCAACTTGGTACACAAGAGTCCGTCTGTCTTACTCTGTGTACCACAGTAAACATTTACAGATGTTGTAAGTGATGCTCCTGGCAACCGACTGCGAGATGTGGCAACAGAACGAGTATGACAAGTGATGTTCCTGGCAACTGACTGTGAAATGTGGCAGCAGAACGAGTATAACAAGTGATGCTCCTGGCAACTGACTGTGAGGATGTGGCAGAAGAACGAGTATGACAAGTGATGCTCCTGGCAACGGACTGTGAGATGTGGCAGCAGAACGAGTATGACAAGTGATGCTCCTGGCAACGGAGCGTGAGATGTGGCAACAGAACGAGTATAACAAGTGATGCTCTGGCAACTGACTGTGAGATGTGGCAACAGAACGAGTATGACAAGTGATGCTCCTGGCAATGACTGTGAGATGTGGCAGAAGAACGAGTATGACAAGTGATGCTCTGCAACTGACTGTGAGATGTGGCAGCATAACGAGTATGACAAATGTGCTCCTGGCTACTGACTGTGAGATGTGGCAACAGAACGAGTATGACAAGTGATGCTCCTGGCAACGGGAGCGTGAATGTGGCCAACAGAACGAGTATGACAATGATGCTCCTGGAAAAGGAGCGTGAGATGTGGCAACAGAACGAGTATACAAGTGATGCACCTGGCAACTGACCTGTGAGATGTGCAGCAGACCGAGTATGACAAAGTGATGCTCTGGCAAACTGAACTGTGAGATGTGGCAGAAGAAACGATATGACAAGTGATGCCCTGGCAACTGACTGTGAGATGTGGCGCAGAACGAGTATGACAAGTGAATTGCTCCTGGCAACTGACTGTGAGATGTGGCAGCAGAACGAGTATGACAAGTGGATGCTCCTGGCACTGACTGGAGATGTGGCAGAAGAAACGAGTATGACAAGTGATAGCTCCTGCAAACGGACTGTGAATTGGCAGAAGGAAACGGAGTATGACAATTGATGCTCCTGGCAACTGACTGTGAGATGTGGCAGCAGAGCGAGTATGACAAGTGATGCCTCCTGCAACTACTGTGAGTACTGTGGCAGAAGAAACGAGTAGACAAGTGATGCCTCCTTGCAACGGACTGTGAATGTGGCAGCAGACGAGTATGACAAGTGAGCTCCTGGCAACTGACTGTAAGATGTGGCAGAAGAACGAGTATGACAGTGATGCTCCTGCAACTGACTGGTGAGATGTGGCAGCAGAACGAGTATAACAATTGATGCACCTGCAACTGACTGTGAGATGTGGCCGAAGAACGAGTATTACAAGTGATCACCTGCAATGGACAGGTGAATGTGGCAACAGAACGCGTATGACAAGTGATGCCCTGGCAACAGACTGTGAGATGTGGCAGCATGAACGAGTATGACAAGTGATGCTCCTGGCAACGGACTGTGAGATGTGGCACAAACGATAATGCGACAAGTGATGCTCCGGCAACGGGACTGTGAGATGTGGTGCAACAGAACGAGTATACAAGTGAGCTCCTGGCAACTGACTGAGAGGATGTTGCAGGAGAACGAGTATGACAAGTGATGCTCCTGTCAAACGGACTGGCGAGATGTGGCAGCAGAAATGAGTATGACAAGTGATCTCCTGCAACGACCTGTGAGATTGCAGCAGAACGAGTATGACAAGTGATGTTCCTGGCAACGGACTGTGAATGTGCAGGCAGACGAGTATGACAAGTGATGTACCTGGCATCGGAACTGTGAGATTTGGCAGCAGAACGAGTATGACAAGTGATGCTCCTTTGCAACGGACTGGCGAGAATGGTGGCAGCAGAATGAGTATGACAAGTGATGCTCCTGGCAACGGACTGTGGAGATGTGGCAGCAGAACGAGTATGACAAGTGATGTTCACTGCAACGGACTGTGAGATGTGGCAGCAAACTGATATGACAAGTGATGCTCCTGGCATACGGACTAGGCGAGATGTGGCAGCAGAATGAGTATGAACAAAGTGATGCTCTGGCAACGGACTGTGAGATGTGGCAAGCAGAACGAGTATGACAAGTGATGCTCACTGGCAACTGACTGTTAGATGTGGCAGCACAGAACGAGTATTGAACAATGATGCTCCTAGGGCAACTGACTGTGACATGTGGCGCAGAACGAGTATGGACAAGTTGATGCCCTGGCAACTGTACTGTGAGATGTGGCAGCAATAACGAGTAGACAAGTGATGCTCCTGGCAACGGACTGTGAGATGTGGCAGCAGAACGAGTATACAAGTGATGTTTTTCCTGGCAACGGACTGTGGAGATGTGGCAGGCAGACGATATGACAAGTGATGTTTCCTGGCAACGGACTGTGACGATGTGGCAGCAAGAACTAGTATGACAAGTGATGTTTCCTGGCAACGGACTGTGAGATTGGGCAGCAAACGAGTATGGACAAGTGATGCTCCTGGCAACTGACTGTGAGATGTGGCAGCAGAACGAGTAAGACAAGTATCTCCTGGCAAACTGACTGTGAGGAAGTGGCAGCATAACGAGTATTACAACTGATGCTCAACCATGTACATAGAATTATATCAGTGTGCAAAATATCTTGTAGTAAATGTTGATCTAGGTAAGGAACAAGTTCAGTACTGTGGCTAGGGGAAGTGAACCCCATTTTGTAGCACACCATACAACGGGCGGATTGAAACCCGCGGTCAGAGGAGTTTCAAAACTCCAGACGGTCACGTTAGCTCACTGGACAGCTAGCCACAATAAGATCGTCAACTAGGTATATTTCTACACCATAGGTGTAGAAATATGGTGTAGAAATATACCTAAGTTGACGAATCTTATTGTGGCTAGCTGGTCAGAGGCTAACGCGACGGTCTGGAGTTTGAAACTCTCTGACCGCGGGTTCAAATCCGCCCGTGGTATGGTTTTGTATTTGCAATCGTATCATTTACGATTTCGTGAGTCAGTTTTGTAGCACCTACAACATGTACCTTAGAACACCTGTTATACAACCAGCCCGGTGGCCTGGTGGCCCGTGGCCTGGTGGCTGTGGCCCGTGGCCTGGTGGCTGTGGCCCGGTGGCCTGGTGGATTGTGGCCCGTGGCCTGGTGGGTAAAAACTCCCGCTTCACCACGGAGGGCCCGGGTTCGATTTCCCGGCGGTGGAAACATTTCGACACGTTTCCTTACACCTGTTTCCTTTCACCTAGCAGCAAATTAGGTCCTGGGTGTTAGTCGACTGTGGTGGGTCGCATCCTGGGGGACAAGATTAAGGACCCAGCAATGAAAAAAGTTAGACAAGTCCTCGATGATGCACTGACTTTTCTTGGGTTTATCCTGTGTGGCTAACCCTCCGAGGGTTAAAAAATCCGAACGAAATCTATCTACTCTTAACCACCATGTTCTCAAAATCTCTGTGTGTGTAGACTTTTTGCCAGTGTAAGAAACTGCAGTCATATGTTTAATGGAAGTGAGAACAGTTTGTATTATTACATATACACAGATATATACAATACCAAAACTAGATACCAACCAGGATGAGTAATAGAGAGTGGTGACAATGATTATTGTCCATTGGGACTCGTTTTACTTAGTGACAAAATAATAATGCCAGGTTTGAACCAGGAAGCAATGGATGTATACCACACCTTACATTTATACCTTTAATGAGTTCCCAAGAGTTTTTTCCTTATTTCCAGAGCCCGGCCTTGTTTAGGCCTTTCTGGTCACCAGGCTGTTGCCTGTTGGTGGCTCGCTGACCCACATATCAATACAGCCTGTTGATCTGGCACCTGTGAAGATTCTAGTCTAGTTTCTCTTGATGACTTCTACACTTGTTCCAGCAGTGTTTCTGATATCATCTGTAAGATGTTAAATAATCTGGGTCATCGGATGTTGATACAGTGTTCCCTATTGTGGCCATCTGCAGCACCCCTGCTTTTCCACTGGTTTTATCTTGTACTTCCTCCCATATCTCTCACTCCATTCTGTTGTTAGACAATGTGCAGATTTGGGACCAGTTCCTCAAGTAACTTTCGGGTAAAATTATCATCTCTCTCTCTCTCTCTCTCTCCTCTCTCTCCTCCCCCCCCCCCCCCTTCCCCCCCCCCCCCCCCCCCCTCCCCTCTCGCTCTCTCTCTCTACTCTCTTCTCGTCTCTTCCTCTCTCTCTCTCCTCTCTCACGTCTCACTCTCTCTCTCTTTCTCTCCTCCCGCTCCAGTTCCACAGTAATATAAATGATCTCTGTATCTTTTCCGCCTCTGAATATTTCTCTTTCTTGACGGAAACCGTCAACACTGAACATATCCCCCAAATAAGAGAAACAAGCGATGCCACCCACAACAGTCAACTAACACCCCAGGTACTCCTATACTGCTAAGTTGAGCAAGTGGCAGTAGGTGTAAGGGTAACTTACCCATACGTCTCACCCTGCCCAGGATTATCACCCACCAACAGTCATTAACACCCGCTAGGCGAGCAATGGCACAGTGTAAGGTGCCTAACACCCAGGGTACCCTACTTACTGTTAGGTGAACAGTGGCAGCAGGAGAAAAGAAGCATTTCCAACGTGGACTGAAACTAATCGCATTCACACGGTGAGTGTCCGTTTCGATTCCCGACGAGTGTAGAACATTGGCGTGTTTCCCTTACATCGGTGTCCTATGTTCACCCATTATTCAAATGGGTACCTGGGTGTTAGTGGGCTTGGTGTGGGTCGCATCCTGGGTGTTAGTGGATGACTGGTGTGGGTCGCATCCTGGGTGTTATGGACTGGTGTGGGTCACATCCTGGGTGTATTGGACTGTGTGGGTCACATCCTGGGTGTTAGAGTGCTGGTGTGGGTCACATCTGTTGCTAGTGGACAGGTGTGGGTCGCATCCTGGTGTTAGTGGACTGGTTGGGTCACATCCTGGGTGTTAGTGGACTGGTGTGGTCGCATCCTGGGTGTTAGTGGACTGGTGTGGTTCACATCCTTGGGTGGTTAGTGGACTGGTGTGGGTACATCCTGGACAAAACTGGCCCTAATTTGCGGAAATCTCACATAATAAGCGGCTTTCTATATAGGAAAATGTCACTGATGTCAGCTATGATCTGTATACCTTGTACATGTAACTAGTATAACCTTGTACATGTACTTGTACACCTTGTAACAATGAGTACTTGTATACCTTGTAATGACTTGTAATACCTTGTACATTACTAAGTATACCTTGTACATGTACTTGTATACCATGTACATGTACTTGTATACTGTACATGTACTTGTATACCTGTACATGTACTGGTATACCTTGTCCATGTACTTGTATACTCTGTACATGACTTGTATACCTTGTACATGTACATGTATACCTTGTACATGTAGAAAAAAAGATATTATTATTATTATTATTATTATTATTATTATTATTATTATTTTATTATTATTTATTATTATTCATTCGTGCCGAGGAGTTGTCCCTCGGTGTATATAACACTGACACAAATTGTACTTATCATTATGAAATACAAAAGAAAGTGTAAGAACCAGGACGGTAATTCCTGTTGTGAAGACAACATAAGCTTCAGACAACAGTAAGCTTCAGACACAGTAACTTCACAACAGTAAGCTTCAACAACAGGAAGGCTCAGACAACAGTAAAGCTTCAGACAACAGTAAGCTTCAGACACCAGTAAGCTTCAGACAACAGTAAGCTTCATGAATACCTCTATAAAGATCATCGCATTACTTTGTCAAAGCTTCACCAACAATCACTGCACAGGAAGGTAGTGTGGGCAGTGCACACACACCAGGAAGGTATGTGGGCAGTGACACACACACCAGGAAGTAGTGTGGGCAGTGCCACACACACCAGGAAGGTAGTGTGGGCAAGTGCCACTATCTCACACTCAGAAAGGTAGTGTGGGGCAGTGACAACACACCAGGAAGGAATGTGGGCAGTGACACACACACCAGGAAGGTAGTGTTGGGCAGTGCCACACACACCAGGAAGGTAGTGTTGGGCAGTGTGGTCTCTGGGGGAGGGGGTTATGCACACAACCAGGAAGGTAGTGTGGCAGTTGCCACACACACGAACGATCCAGGAAGGTAGTGTGGGCAGTGCACACACACCAGAAGGTAGTGTTGTGCAGTGAAACACACACCATGAAGGTAGTGTGGGCAGTGACATCACACACCAGGAAGGGTAGTGTGGGCATGCCACACACACCTGGAAGGTAGTGTGGGCAGTGCCACACACACCAGAAGGTAAGTGTGGGCAGTGCCACACACTCACCAGGAAGGTATGTGGGCATTGCACACACACCAGGAAGGTAGTGAGGGCAGTGACACACACCAGGAAGGTAGTGTGGAGCATTGACACACACACCTAGGAAGGTAGTGTGGACAGTGACACACACACCAGGAAGGTAGTGTGGACAGTGACACACAAACCAGGAAGGTAGCGTGGGCATTGCCACACACAACCAGGAAAGGTAGTGTGGGGCAGTGACACACACCAGGAATGTAGTGTGGACCAGTGACACAACACACCATGAAGGTAGTGTGGTCAGTGACACACACACCAGGAAGTGTAGTGTGGACAGTGACGCAAACACACCAGAAGGAATGTGGCAGTGCCACACACCAGGAAGGAGTGTGGACAATGACACCACACACCAGGAAAGGTCGTGTGGACAGTGACACAAAGAAAACACCAGAAGTAGTGTGGGCAGTGCCACACACCAGGAAGGTAGTGTGGGCATTGACAAACACACCAGGAAGTAGTGTGGAAGTGACACTAGACACCAGAAGTAGTGTGGGCAGTGCCACACACCAGGAAGGTAGTGGTGGGCAGTGACACATCAACACCAGGAAGGAAGTGTGGGCAGTGACAACACACCAGGAAGGTATTGTGGCAGTGACACCACAACACAGGAAGAGTGTGGGCAGTGACACAGTCACCAGAAGGTAGTGTGACAGTGGACACAACCACCAGAGGGTAGTGTGGGCAGTGACAAAGCAAACCAGAAAGGTAGTGTGGGCATTGACACAGACACCAGGAAGGTAGTGTGGGCAAGTGAGACACACACACCAGGAAGGTAGTGTGGGCAGTGACACAGAACACCAGGAAGGTAGTGTGGACAGTGACACACACACCAGGAAGGTAGTGTTGGGCAGTGACCCACACAAGCACACCAGAGAAGGTAGTGTGGGCAGTGACACAGACACCAGGAAGGTATGAGGGCAGTGACACACACACCAGGAAGGTAGTGTGGGCAGTGACACACACACCAGGAAGGTAGTGTGGCAGTGACACTGACACAAGGAAGGGTATGTGGGCAGTGCCACACACTAGTGAAGGTAGTGGGGCAGAGACACACACACCAGAAGGTAGTGTGGGGCAGTGACACACACCATAAGGTAGTGTGGCAGAGACACACTCACCAGGAAGGTAGTGTGGGCAGTGACACACACACCAGGAAGTAGTGTGGGCAGTGACATCACAACACCAGGAAGGTAGTGTGGCAGTGACACACACCAGGAAGTAGTGTGGGCAGTGACACACACACCAGGAAGGTAGTGTGGGCAGTGACACACAGACACAGGAAGTAGTGTGGGCATTGACAGGCGGAGACACCAGGAATGGTAGTGTGGGCAGTGCAACACACACCACCAGCCAGTAGTGTGGGCAGTGAAACACACACCAGAAGGTAGTTGGTCAGTGACACAGACACCAGGAAGGTAGTGTGGGCAGGCCACACACCAGGAAGGTAGTGTGGGCATGACACACACAACCCAGGAAGGTTAGTGTTGGGCAGTGACACACACCAGAAGGTAGTGGTGGGCAGTGACACACACACCAGAATAGTGTGGGGCAGTGACACAGACACCAGGAAGGTAGTGTGGACAGTACACACAACACCAGGAAGGTAGTGTGGCAGTGACACCGACACCAGGAAGGTAAGTGTGGGCAGTGACACAGATACCAGGAAGGGAGTGTGGGCAGAGGAACACACACACCAGAAGGTAAGTGTGGGCAGGGACACAGACAACCAGGAAGGTAGTGTGACAGTTGACACACACCAGGGAAGGTAGTGTGGACAGTGAGACACACACCAGTAAGGTAGTAGGGAAGTTGAACACACACCAGGAAGGTAGTTTGGACAGTGACACACACACCAGAAGGTAGTATGGGAAGTGACACCACACAGGAAGGTAGTTGTGGACAGTGTAACACACAATCACCAGGAAGGTAGTGTGGGCAGTGCCACACACGGGCAGGAAGGTAGGATGAGTGGGGCGAGTGACAAACACACCAGGAAGTTGTAGTGTTGACAGTGACACAGAACCAGGAAGGTAGTGTGGGCAGTGCGCACAGGCACCAGCGAGGTAAGTTGTGGCAGTGACACACACACCAGGAAAGGTAGTGTGGGCAGTGACAAACACACCAGGAAGAGTAGTGTGGGCATGACACACACACAAGGAAGGTAGTGGTGGGCAGTGACACAGACACCAGGAAGGTATGTGTGGAACAGTGACACACAACACCAGGAAGTAGTGTGGCAGTGACACAGGCACCAGGAAGGTAGTTGTGGGCAGACACAGACCACCAGTAAGGTAGTGTGGGGCAGAGACACAACACACCAGAAGGTAGTGTTGGGCAGTACACAGACACCAGGAAGGTAGTGTGGACCAGTGAACCACACACACCAGGAAGGTAGTGTTGGGCAGTGACACACACACCAGGAAGGTAAGTGTGGGCAGTGACACAGACACCAGGAAGGTAGTGTGGGGCAGTGGACACACACACCATGAGGTAGTGTGGGCACGTTGACACACACACCAGGAAGTAGTGTTGGCATGAACCCCAGACACACCAGGAAGGTAGTGTGGGCAGTGCCACACACCACAGGAAGGTAGTGTGGGCAGTGGACACAGCACACCAGGAAGGTAGTGTGGGCAGTGACACACACCAGAAGGTAAGTGTGGGCAGTGACACACTCACCATGGAAGGTAGGTGGCAGTGACTCACACACAAGGAAGGTAGTGTGGCAGTTGACACACACACCAGGAAGGTAAGTTGTGGGCAGTGACACACAACCAGGAAGGGTAGTGTGGGCAGTGACACACACACCAGGAAGGTAGTGTGGGCATTGACACACACACCAGGAAGGGTAGTGTGGGGCAGTGACACAGAAATCCAGGAAGGTATGTGGGCATGACACACACACCAGCAAGGTAGTGTGGGCAGTGAACACACACACCAAAGGTAGTGTGGAGCAGTGACACAGACACCAGGAAGGTAGTGTGGCAGGCCACACACCAAGGAAGGTAGTGTGGGGCAGTGACACACACACCAGAGGTAGTTGTGCGGCAGTGACACACACCAGTGAAGGTAGGAGGGGCAGTGACAACACACACCAGGAAGGTATGTGGGGCAGTGACCACAGAGACACCAGAGAGGTAAGTGTGACAGTGACACAACACACCATGAAGGTAGTGTGGGCAGTGGACCACAGACACCAGGAAAGGTAAGTGTGGGCAGTGACACAGACACCAGGAAGGTAGTGTGGGCAGTGACACACACACCAGGAAGGTAGTGTGGCAGTGACAACAGAACCAGAAGGTGTGTGGACAGTGACATCACACTCAGGATGGTAGTGTGGACAGTGGACACACACCAGGAAGGTAGTATGGGAAGTGACACACACCAGGAAAGGTAGTTTGGACAGTGACACACACACCAGGAAGGGTCGTATGGGGGGGAAGTGACACATCACGAGGAAGGTAGTTTGGACAGTGACAACACACACCAGGAAGGTAGTGTGGACAGTGACACACATCATCCAGGAAGTAGAGTGGGCCAGTGACACAACACACACCAGGAAAGGTAGTGGTGGGCAGTGACAACACACACCAGGAAGGTAGTGTGGCATGACACACACACCAGGAAGGTAGTGTGGGCAGTGACACAACAACAACAAGGAAGGTAGTGTGGGCAGTGAGACACATACACCAGGGAAGGTAGTGTGGGCAGTGCCACACACACCAGTAAGGTATGTGGGCAGTAGACACACACCGGAAGGTATGTGGCAGTGAACCACTAGAAGGTAGTGTGGGCAGTGACACACACACCAGGGAAGGTAGTGGTGAGCAGTGACACACACCAAGGAAGGTAGTATGGGAATGACACACACCAGGAAGGTAGTGTGGGCAGTGACACACAACCAGGAAGGTATGTGGACAGTGACACACACCCAGAAGGTAGTGTGGGCATAGACACACACACCAGGAGGTAGTGTGGACAGTTCGACACACAGAACAGGAAGGTAGCATGGACAAGGCCACAATCAGTGCACGAGGAAGTAATGGCATCACTGGCCAGGAAGGGCCCCTCACGAGCACATACCTTCAAGTCACCGTTACAAATACAATTTGCCCACCAGAATACCCAAGCATTTCTAATGCAGTTGTATTGTCTCATAGCTACGTCAACATACGTGTTTAGCAATACTAACTAGCTATGTAACTAGAGGTATAGGCAAGTACAATGGACTTAGGTAAATATCTATTACTTCATTAGGCTGTGTATCAACGTGTATACTTCTATCAAGAATATATTTATACTTAAAAATAGGAATTAGAGTAAATCCTCAAGTGTATATACACTGCATATACACCTCCGGTGTATATGCACTTTAGAATAAACACACTTCCTAGTGTAATTTGCCTTCATACTTAATGAAAGTGAATATGTAGATACAAGCTATAAGTATATATCACAGATCTAAGAAATGACGAGAAGTTTATCTATTTTACTATAGATTGCCGAACCATAAATAGCAGATAAATAATATCTAAGTATTATCTAATTTGATTTAGTCTACATTGTTCAGTAGGTGGAGAGAAACTTGTCTTTGTCCTTGCTGGTAATACACTTGTCCCTGGTGATACGTGGCAACGTCAGCTTGACACTATATAAGCTGTAGCACAAGTATTTCCTTAACAAACTCAGCCAAGTGGTCGGTGATCCAGCTTCACTATCTCTTCCCCCTTAAGGTACACTTTATATATTACATTAACAAAGTGTAAGTTCAGAATCATGGTGATGTTAATCTTTATTGTCTCATATATTTAAATTGTTTAGGGAAGTGTAAGCCCGTAAGGGTCAACTAACAGTCTAGGAGGTAATGAAGTTGGAATTGAGAAAGGGAAGGATAGCTCATGATTCCTTGAATCAGAGCCCTTCACCTGCATCAAGGCAACAGCCTTAAAGGACTTTACGGGTAAAATAATAACTAATGAAGAACACTAAGAGGAAGGTTTAGTTAATTTAATTATTTGTTATTCCAGTGTTGGTATCAAGTGTTGCATCAAGCCAAGATGAAACTTCCCCGTGTTGTGGTCGTACTTTTGGTGGTGGTGGTCTTCCCGGGCCACAGTGACCAGCGTCTGTTCCCTTGTTTGTCGATTTGGTCGAGGTGGTCTGTGGTCAGTTCACGCTTTTCCAAGCCTTCCGGTGATGGATACTCGGAATACCCTGACCCCTACGCCTTACGCGCTTCTCCACAACCTCTTCGCGCCATTCCTGTATTCCCCAACTTCATTACTGGAGTTGGTCGCTGAGATCATAGGGTGAAGAACTTCGTGTATTTCAGCGATGTACTAACTTCGTATTTCAGTGATTGGTGGCACTATGAAGTTCTCTTGACTGAGGCTTCAGCGAGGCACTGAAGCAACAAGCAGCCACCGCTAACAAGGCACTAAGGTCCTCGGGGTAACTGAGCCCTCCACATACCTGACACCTGGTGATTATGAGAACCTGATGGCTCAACCTACCTCATCATGAGTGACATGCTACATTGTGTACCACATACCTCATCAACCTGATGAGTGGTCAGTGAGTGCCACATGGCACCGTGTACAGAAGGCACTAAATCCCCAAGACCAACATTAACCCACAAGCTGGAAGTGTTACAGAGTCGAGAGATAAATCAACAGATTGTCCTCCTGACTGGTTACAAACCCACAGTTTAGGCTGTTTACTGAGTTTTAGACATAAACAACAAACGAAAGAAGTCCCGAGAGTGAGTCTTCGTGTGTCCCATCATCAGTGTGTTGATGAAAGTGTTTTTGGGATTAGACTTACTTTGTCTCCCAGGCTGATAGTTCCATAACTGTAGAGTAGACTCAAGTCTTAGCTGACAGCTGAAAGTTCTCAGCTGTAAGTAGACATAAGTCTTGCTGACCAGTTGGCTTTTTCAAGCATAATTCTATATATTTTTCTTGAGAGGGGGATTTTTGGGTTTTTATTTCAACTTATATTCAGTTCTAAAATAAGTAATAATACTTCCTGTAAATTATTACTTATAAATAAATATACTGAATATATTTTATACCTCAGTATATATTTCTATCCCTTTTTATTGGGCCTTTTCTGGCCTATTGAGAAATTTAATGAATAATTTTATATATATTTGGGAGTTTTATCTGAGAGGATTTCGGGATCAACGCCCCCGCCGCCACTCGTCCTAACCCAGGTGGCCTCCCTGGTGGATCAGGATCTGATCAATCAGTTGTTCTCTGTTGTCCGCACGCAATCTGACGAATCGGACACAGCCCGGCTGGTCCAAGGTACAACTTTAGGTGCATGTTCCCAGTGCCTTCTTGAAGACAGCCAGGGTCTTGAAGACAGCCAGTGGTCTGAAGAACAGCCAGGGGTCTAGAAGACCAGCCAGGGGTCCTGAAGACAGCCAGGGTCCTTGAAGACAGCCAGGGTCTGAGACAGCCATGGGTCTGATGAGACACAGGGTCTTGAAGAACAGCCAGGGGTCTTGAAGCAGCCAGGGGTCTTGAAGACAGCCAGGGGTCTTGAAGAAGCCAGGGTCTTGAAGACAGTCAGGGGTCATTTGAAGACATTCAGGGGTCTTTGAAGACACCAGGGGTCTTGAAGACCAGCCAGGGGTCTTTGAAGACACCAGGGTTCTTGAAACAGCCAGGGTCTTGAAGACAGCCAGGGGTCTTGAAGACAAGAGCCCAGGGGTCTGAAGACAGCCAGGGTTCAGAAGACAGCCCGGGGTCTTGAAGGTCAGCCAGGGGTCTTTAAGACAGCCAGGGGATCCTTGAAGACAGCCAGGGGTCTGAAGACAGCCAGGGGTCTTGAAGACAGCCAGGGGTCTTGAAGACAGCCAGGGTCTTGAAGACAGCCAGGGGTCTTTGAAGACAGCCAGGGTCCCTTGAAGACAGTCAGGGGTCTTGAAGAACAGTCAGGGGTCTTGAAGACAACCAGGGTCATGAAGACAGCCAGGGTCTTGAAGACAACCCATGGGTCTTGAAGACAGTCAGGGGTCTTGAAAGACAGTCAGGGGTCTTAATACAGCCAGGGTCTGGAAGACAACCAGGGGTCTTCAAGGTACCGTATTACTCAAGGTACAAGATTTACGACTTCTTTGTAAAATATCTTACTTTAGGGTAACTCTTGAGTTTATTAATTTACAAGGTGTTTTGTAATATACAGTAATTTGAATGTAAGCATACATGATCCATAAGATGAATCTTATGACCGTTGTTAAAGTGTGATCTTAAATTAGGATTGACACTGTCACTTCTGTTATGATCAGTGATAGTAGTGACCAAAACTATGATAGTAGTGAGAGCATAACTATGATAGTATGACATAACAAATGATAGTAGTGACCATAACTATGATAGTAGTGAGCATAACTATGAAAGTAGTGAGCATAACTATGATAGTAGTGAGCATAACTATGATAGTATGACCATAACTATGATATAGTGACCATAACATGATAGTATGAGCATACTATGATCTAGTGATCATAACTATGATAGTAGTGACCATAACTAGATAGTAGTGGAGCATAAACTATGATAGTAGTGACATAACTATGATCGAGTAGCATAACTATGATAGTAGTGACCATACTTGATAGTAGTGACCATAACTATGATATAGTGGTGAGCATAACTAGATAGTAGTGATCGAACTAAGATATAAGTGACCATAACTATGATAGTAGTGGAGCATAACTAAATAGTAGTGACGCATAACTATGATAGTAAGTGACCCTAACAATGATAGTAGTGACCATAACTATGATAGTATTGAGGCATAACTATGATAGTAGTGAGTACATCTATGACAGTAGTGAGCATAACTATGATAGTAAGTGCTCATAACTATGATAGTAGTGAGCTATAACTATGATAGTAGTGATCCCATAACTATGATAGTAGTGAGCATAACTATGATAGTAGTGACCATAATATGATAGTAGTGAGCCTTAACTATGATAGTAGTGAGTACATCTATGACAGTAGTGAGCATAACTAATGATAGTAGTGGACCATAACTATGATAGCAGTGACCATAACTATGATAGTAGTGACACCATAACTATATAGTATGATCATAACTATGATTGTAGTGAGTATATCTATGAACAGTAATGAGCATATCTTAGATAGTAGTGACCATAACTATATATAGGACCATAACTATGATAGTAGTGAGTCATATTCATGATAGAGTGGACCATAACTAAGATAGTATTGAGGCATAACTTTGATAGTATGACCATAACTAATGATAGTTAGTGACATAACTATGATAGTATGATTATAACTATGATAGTAGTGAGTATAACATGATAGTATGATATAACTATGATAGTAGTGAGTATAACTATGATAGTAGTGACCATAACTATGATAGTAGTGACCCAAACATGATAGTTGTAACCAAACTATGATAGTAGTAGTATAACTAATGGTAGTAGTGAACATAAATACGATAGTAGTAACCATAACTATGATAGTAGTGACCATAACTATGATAAGTAGTGAGTATAACTATGTAGTTAGTGACATAACCTATGATAGTAGTGTGCATAACTATGATAGTAGTGAGTATAAATATGATAGTAGTGAGTATAACTCTATAGTAGTGACCATAAACTATGATATAGTAACCATAACTATGAAGAGTGAGTATAACCAATGATAGTAGTGAAGTAAAACTATGATAGTAGTGATCATATCTATAAGTAGTGAGCATAACTATGATATTAGTGAGTATAACTAATGATAGTAGTGAGTATAACTATGATAAGTAGTGACCATAACTATGATAGTATGACCATAAAACTATGATAGTAAGTGAGTATAACAAAGATAGTAGTGAGCATAACTTGATCGTTTTGGATGCATAACAATGATATAAGTGAGTATAACGATGATAGTATACCATAACTATGTATAGTGGCATAACTATGATAGTAGTGAGCATAACTATGATAGTATGACCATAACTATGATAGTAGTGAGCATATCTAATGATAGTATGAGCATAACTATATATAGTGAGTATAAACTATGAATAGTGAGCATAACAATGAAATTAGTGAGCATTAACTATGAGTACGAGTATAACTATGATAAGAGTGAGCATAACTATGATAGTAGTGAGCATAACTATGACAGTAGTGAGCATATCATGATAGTAGTGACATACTATGATAGTATGACCATAACAAGATAGTATTGAGTATAACTATGATAGTAATGAGCATAGTTTAATGTATTAGTAAGTGTGCATAAGTTATGATAGTAATTGGGCATAGCTTATGATAGTAGTGAGTATAACTAATGATAGTAGTGATTAAAACTTATGATAGTAGTGAGTATAACTATGATAGTAGTGAGCAAAAACTATGATATAGTGACCATAACTATGATAGTAGTGAAGCATAACTATGATAGTAGTGACCATAACTATGATAAAAGTGAGTATAACTATGATATAGTGAGTATAACTAATGCTAGTAGTGACCATAACTATGATAGTAGTGAGTCATAACTATGATAGTAGTGAGTATAACTATGATAGTAATTGAGTATAACTATGATATAGTGCCATAACTATGATTAGTGAGTAATAACTATGAATATAAGTGAGGTAAAACATGATAATAGTGAGCATAACTATGATATATGAGTATAACTAAGATAGTAGACCATAACTATGATGTAGAGTATAACTAAGATAGTAGTGAGTATAACAATGATTAGTAGTGAGTATAACTATGATAGTAGTGACCATAACTATGATAGTAGTGATCATAACTATGGATAGTAGTTGAGTATAACTATGATAGTAGTGAGTATATCTAAAGACAGTAGTGAGCATAACTATGATAGTAGTGAGCATAAAACTATGATAGTAAGTGAGTAATAACTATGATAGTAGTGAGCATAACTATGATAGTAAGAACCAATAACTAATGATAGTAGTAACCATAACTATGAAGTAAGGGAAACCATAACTATGATAGTAGCAACCATAACTATGATTATGTAGACCTAACAAAAAATGGATACCAAATCATCCTCTACACCATTGGTAGCAACTTGGTACACAAGAAAGTCCGTCTGTCTTACTCTGTGTACCAACAGAAACATGTTACAGATGTTGTAAGTGAATGCTCCTGGCAAACCGACTGCGAGATTGGCAACAGAACTAGTATGACAAGTGATGTATCCCTCTGCAACTGGAACTGTGAAAGTGGCAGCAGAACGAGTATAACAAGTGATGCTCACTGGCAACTGACTGTGAATTGCAGAAGAACGAGTATGACAAGTGATCTCTCTGGCAACGGACTGTGAGATGTGGCAGCGAACGAGTATGACAAGTGATGCTCCTGGCAACGGAGCGTGAGATGTGTCAACAGAACGAAGTAAACACGTGATGCTCCTGGCAACTGACTGTGAGATGTGGCAAACAGAACGAGTATGACAAGTGATGCTCCTGGCACTGACTGTGAGATGTGGCAGAAGAACGAGTATGACAAGTGATGCTCTGCAACTGACTGTGAGATGTGGCAGCATAACGAGTATGACAAATGTGCTCCTGGCTACTGACTGTGAGATGTGGCAACAGAACGAGTATGACAAGTGATGCTCCTGGCAACGGGAGCGTGAATGTGGCCAACAGAACGAGTATGACAATGATGCTCCTGGAAAAGGAGCGTGAGATGTGGCAACAGAACGAGTATACAAGTGATGCACCTGGCAACTGACCTGTGAGATGTGCAGCAGACCGAGTATGACAAAGTGATGCTCTGGCAAACTGAACTGTGAGATGTGGCAGAAGAAACGATATGACAAGTGATGCCCTGGCAACTGACTGTGAGATGTGGCGCAGAACGAGTATGACAAGTGAATTGCTCCTGGCAACTGACTGTGAGATGTGGCAGCAGAACGAGTATGACAAGTGGATGCTCCTGGCACTGACTGGAGATGTGGCAGAAGAAACGAGTATGACAAGTGATAGCTCCTGCAAACGGACTGTGAATTGGCAGAAGGAAACGGAGTATGACAATTGATGCTCCTGGCAACTGACTGTGAGATGTGGCAGCAGAGCGAGTATGACAAGTGATGCCTCCTGCAACTACTGTGAGTACTGTGGCAGAAGAAACGAGTAGACAAGTGATGCCTCCTTGCAACGGACTGTGAATGTGGCAGCAGACGAGTATGACAAGTGAGCTCCTGGCAACTGACTGTAAGATGTGGCAGAAGAACGAGTATGACAGTGATGCTCCTGCAACTGACTGGTGAGATGTGGCAGCAGAACGAGTATAACAATTGATGCACCTGCAACTGACTGTGAGATGTGGCCGAAGAACGAGTATTACAAGTGATCACCTGCAATGGACAGGTGAATGTGGCAACAGAACGCGTATGACAAGTGATGCCCTGGCAACAGACTGTGAGATGTGGCAGCATGAACGAGTATGACAAGTGATGCTCCTGGCAACGGACTGTGAGATGTGGCACAAACGATAATGCGACAAGTGATGCTCCGGCAACGGGACTGTGAGATGTGGTGCAACAGAACGAGTATACAAGTGAGCTCCTGGCAACTGACTGAGAGGATGTTGCAGGAGAACGAGTATGACAAGTGATGCTCCTGTCAAACGGACTGGCGAGATGTGGCAGCAGAAATGAGTATGACAAGTGATCTCCTGCAACGACCTGTGAGATTGCAGCAGAACGAGTATGACAAGTGATGTTCCTGGCAACGGACTGTGAATGTGCAGGCAGACGAGTATGACAAGTGATGTACCTGGCATCGGAACTGTGAGATTTGGCAGCAGAACGAGTATGACAAGTGATGCTCCTTTGCAACGGACTGGCGAGAATGGTGGCAGCAGAATGAGTATGACAAGTGATGCTCCTGGCAACGGACTGTGGAGATGTGGCAGCAGAACGAGTATGACAAGTGATGTTCACTGCAACGGACTGTGAGATGTGGCAGCAAACTGATATGACAAGTGATGCTCCTGGCATACGGACTAGGCGAGATGTGGCAGCAGAATGAGTATGAACAAAGTGATGCTCTGGCAACGGACTGTGAGATGTGGCAAGCAGAACGAGTATGACAAGTGATGCTCACTGGCAACTGACTGTTAGATGTGGCAGCACAGAACGAGTATTGAACAATGATGCTCCTAGGGCAACTGACTGTGACATGTGGCGCAGAACGAGTATGGACAAGTTGATGCCCTGGCAACTGTACTGTGAGATGTGGCAGCAATAACGAGTAGACAAGTGATGCTCCTGGCAACGGACTGTGAGATGTGGCAGCAGAACGAGTATACAAGTGATGTTTTTCCTGGCAACGGACTGTGGAGATGTGGCAGGCAGACGATATGACAAGTGATGTTTCCTGGCAACGGACTGTGACGATGTGGCAGCAAGAACTAGTATGACAAGTGATGTTTCCTGGCAACGGACTGTGAGATTGGGCAGCAAACGAGTATGGACAAGTGATGCTCCTGGCAACTGACTGTGAGATGTGGCAGCAGAACGAGTAAGACAAGTATCTCCTGGCAAACTGACTGTGAGGAAGTGGCAGCATAACGAGTATTACAACTGATGCTCAACCATGTACATAGAATTATATCAGTGTGCAAAATATCTTGTAGTAAATGTTGATCTAGGTAAGGAACAAGTTCAGTACTGTGGCTAGGGGAAGTGAACCCCATTTTGTAGCACACCATACAACGGGCGGATTGAAACCCGCGGTCAGAGGAGTTTCAAAACTCCAGACGGTCACGTTAGCTCACTGGACAGCTAGCCACAATAAGATCGTCAACTAGGTATATTTCTACACCATAGGTGTAGAAATATGGTGTAGAAATATACCTAAGTTGACGAATCTTATTGTGGCTAGCTGGTCAGAGGCTAACGCGACGGTCTGGAGTTTGAAACTCTCTGACCGCGGGTTCAAATCCGCCCGTGGTATGGTTTTGTATTTGCAATCGTATCATTTACGATTTCGTGAGTCAGTTTTGTAGCACCTACAACATGTACCTTAGAACACCTGTTATACAACCAGCCCGGTGGCCTGGTGGCCCGTGGCCTGGTGGCTGTGGCCCGTGGCCTGGTGGCTGTGGCCCGGTGGCCTGGTGGATTGTGGCCCGTGGCCTGGTGGGTAAAAACTCCCGCTTCACCACGGAGGGCCCGGGTTCGATTTCCCGGCGGTGGAAACATTTCGACACGTTTCCTTACACCTGTTTCCTTTCACCTAGCAGCAAATTAGGTCCTGGGTGTTAGTCGACTGTGGTGGGTCGCATCCTGGGGGACAAGATTAAGGACCCAGCAATGAAAAAAGTTAGACAAGTCCTCGATGATGCACTGACTTTTCTTGGGTTTATCCTGTGTGGCTAACCCTCCGAGGGTTAAAAAATCCGAACGAAATCTATCTACTCTTAACCACCATGTTCTCAAAATCTCTGTGTGTGTAGACTTTTTGCCAGTGTAAGAAACTGCAGTCATATGTTTAATGGAAGTGAGAACAGTTTGTATTATTACATATACACAGATATATACAATACCAAAACTAGATACCAACCAGGATGAGTAATAGAGAGTGGTGACAATGATTATTGTCCATTGGGACTCGTTTTACTTAGTGACAAAATAATAATGCCAGGTTTGAACCAGGAAGCAATGGATGTATACCACACCTTACATTTATACCTTTAATGAGTTCCCAAGAGTTTTTTCCTTATTTCCAGAGCCCGGCCTTGTTTAGGCCTTTCTGGTCACCAGGCTGTTGCCTGTTGGTGGCTCGCTGACCCACATATCAATACAGCCTGTTGATCTGGCACCTGTGAAGATTCTAGTCTAGTTTCTCTTGATGACTTCTACACTTGTTCCAGCAGTGTTTCTGATATCATCTGTAAGATGTTAAATAATCTGGGTCATCGGATGTTGATACAGTGTTCCCTATTGTGGCCATCTGCAGCACCCCTGCTTTTCCACTGGTTTTATCTTGTACTTCCTCCCATATCTCTCACTCCATTCTGTTGTTAGACAATGTGCAGATTTGGGACCAGTTCCTCAAGTAACTTTCGGGTAAAATTATCATCTCTCTCTCTCTCTCTCTCTCCTCTCTCTCCTCCCCCCCCCCCCCCTTCCCCCCCCCCCCCCCCCCCCTCCCCTCTCGCTCTCTCTCTCTACTCTCTTCTCGTCTCTTCCTCTCTCTCTCTCCTCTCTCACGTCTCACTCTCTCTCTCTTTCTCTCCTCCCGCTCCAGTTCCACAGTAATATAAATGATCTCTGTATCTTTTCCGCCTCTGAATATTTCTCTTTCTTGACGGAAACCGTCAACACTGAACATATCCCCCAAATAAGAGAAACAAGCGATGCCACCCACAACAGTCAACTAACACCCCAGGTACTCCTATACTGCTAAGTTGAGCAAGTGGCAGTAGGTGTAAGGGTAACTTACCCATACGTCTCACCCTGCCCAGGATTATCACCCACCAACAGTCATTAACACCCGCTAGGCGAGCAATGGCACAGTGTAAGGTGCCTAACACCCAGGGTACCCTACTTACTGTTAGGTGAACAGTGGCAGCAGGAGAAAAGAAGCATTTCCAACGTGGACTGAAACTAATCGCATTCACACGGTGAGTGTCCGTTTCGATTCCCGACGAGTGTAGAACATTGGCGTGTTTCCCTTACATCGGTGTCCTATGTTCACCCATTATTCAAATGGGTACCTGGGTGTTAGTGGGCTTGGTGTGGGTCGCATCCTGGGTGTTAGTGGATGACTGGTGTGGGTCGCATCCTGGGTGTTATGGACTGGTGTGGGTCACATCCTGGGTGTATTGGACTGTGTGGGTCACATCCTGGGTGTTAGAGTGCTGGTGTGGGTCACATCTGTTGCTAGTGGACAGGTGTGGGTCGCATCCTGGTGTTAGTGGACTGGTTGGGTCACATCCTGGGTGTTAGTGGACTGGTGTGGTCGCATCCTGGGTGTTAGTGGACTGGTGTGGTTCACATCCTTGGGTGGTTAGTGGACTGGTGTGGGTACATCCTGGACAAAACTGGCCCTAATTTGCGGAAATCTCACATAATAAGCGGCTTTCTATATAGGAAAATGTCACTGATGTCAGCTATGATCTGTATACCTTGTACATGTAACTAGTATAACCTTGTACATGTACTTGTACACCTTGTAACAATGAGTACTTGTATACCTTGTAATGACTTGTAATACCTTGTACATTACTAAGTATACCTTGTACATGTACTTGTATACCATGTACATGTACTTGTATACTGTACATGTACTTGTATACCTGTACATGTACTGGTATACCTTGTCCATGTACTTGTATACTCTGTACATGACTTGTATACCTTGTACATGTACATGTATACCTTGTACATGTAGAAAAAAAGATATTATTATTATTATTATTATTATTATTATTATTATTATTATTTTATTATTATTTATTATTATTCATTCGTGCCGAGGAGTTGTCCCTCGGTGTATATAACACTGACACAAATTGTACTTATCATTATGAAATACAAAAGAAAGTGTAAGAACCAGGACGGTAATTCCTGTTGTGAAGACAACATAAGCTTCAGACAACAGTAAGCTTCAGACACAGTAACTTCACAACAGTAAGCTTCAACAACAGGAAGGCTCAGACAACAGTAAAGCTTCAGACAACAGTAAGCTTCAGACACCAGTAAGCTTCAGACAACAGTAAGCTTCATGAATACCTCTATAAAGATCATCGCATTACTTTGTCAAAGCTTCACCAACAATCACTGCACAGGAAGGTAGTGTGGGCAGTGCACACACACCAGGAAGGTATGTGGGCAGTGACACACACACCAGGAAGTAGTGTGGGCAGTGCCACACACACCAGGAAGGTAGTGTGGGCAAGTGCCACTATCTCACACTCAGAAAGGTAGTGTGGGGCAGTGACAACACACCAGGAAGGAATGTGGGCAGTGACACACACACCAGGAAGGTAGTGTTGGGCAGTGCCACACACACCAGGAAGGTAGTGTTGGGCAGTGTGGTCTCTGGGGGAGGGGGTTATGCACACAACCAGGAAGGTAGTGTGGCAGTTGCCACACACACGAACGATCCAGGAAGGTAGTGTGGGCAGTGCACACACACCAGAAGGTAGTGTTGTGCAGTGAAACACACACCATGAAGGTAGTGTGGGCAGTGACATCACACACCAGGAAGGGTAGTGTGGGCATGCCACACACACCTGGAAGGTAGTGTGGGCAGTGCCACACACACCAGAAGGTAAGTGTGGGCAGTGCCACACACTCACCAGGAAGGTATGTGGGCATTGCACACACACCAGGAAGGTAGTGAGGGCAGTGACACACACCAGGAAGGTAGTGTGGAGCATTGACACACACACCTAGGAAGGTAGTGTGGACAGTGACACACACACCAGGAAGGTAGTGTGGACAGTGACACACAAACCAGGAAGGTAGCGTGGGCATTGCCACACACAACCAGGAAAGGTAGTGTGGGGCAGTGACACACACCAGGAATGTAGTGTGGACCAGTGACACAACACACCATGAAGGTAGTGTGGTCAGTGACACACACACCAGGAAGTGTAGTGTGGACAGTGACGCAAACACACCAGAAGGAATGTGGCAGTGCCACACACCAGGAAGGAGTGTGGACAATGACACCACACACCAGGAAAGGTCGTGTGGACAGTGACACAAAGAAAACACCAGAAGTAGTGTGGGCAGTGCCACACACCAGGAAGGTAGTGTGGGCATTGACAAACACACCAGGAAGTAGTGTGGAAGTGACACTAGACACCAGAAGTAGTGTGGGCAGTGCCACACACCAGGAAGGTAGTGGTGGGCAGTGACACATCAACACCAGGAAGGAAGTGTGGGCAGTGACAACACACCAGGAAGGTATTGTGGCAGTGACACCACAACACAGGAAGAGTGTGGGCAGTGACACAGTCACCAGAAGGTAGTGTGACAGTGGACACAACCACCAGAGGGTAGTGTGGGCAGTGACAAAGCAAACCAGAAAGGTAGTGTGGGCATTGACACAGACACCAGGAAGGTAGTGTGGGCAAGTGAGACACACACACCAGGAAGGTAGTGTGGGCAGTGACACAGAACACCAGGAAGGTAGTGTGGACAGTGACACACACACCAGGAAGGTAGTGTTGGGCAGTGACCCACACAAGCACACCAGAGAAGGTAGTGTGGGCAGTGACACAGACACCAGGAAGGTATGAGGGCAGTGACACACACACCAGGAAGGTAGTGTGGGCAGTGACACACACACCAGGAAGGTAGTGTGGCAGTGACACTGACACAAGGAAGGGTATGTGGGCAGTGCCACACACTAGTGAAGGTAGTGGGGCAGAGACACACACACCAGAAGGTAGTGTGGGGCAGTGACACACACCATAAGGTAGTGTGGCAGAGACACACTCACCAGGAAGGTAGTGTGGGCAGTGACACACACACCAGGAAGTAGTGTGGGCAGTGACATCACAACACCAGGAAGGTAGTGTGGCAGTGACACACACCAGGAAGTAGTGTGGGCAGTGACACACACACCAGGAAGGTAGTGTGGGCAGTGACACACAGACACAGGAAGTAGTGTGGGCATTGACAGGCGGAGACACCAGGAATGGTAGTGTGGGCAGTGCAACACACACCACCAGCCAGTAGTGTGGGCAGTGAAACACACACCAGAAGGTAGTTGGTCAGTGACACAGACACCAGGAAGGTAGTGTGGGCAGGCCACACACCAGGAAGGTAGTGTGGGCATGACACACACAACCCAGGAAGGTTAGTGTTGGGCAGTGACACACACCAGAAGGTAGTGGTGGGCAGTGACACACACACCAGAATAGTGTGGGGCAGTGACACAGACACCAGGAAGGTAGTGTGGACAGTACACACAACACCAGGAAGGTAGTGTGGCAGTGACACCGACACCAGGAAGGTAAGTGTGGGCAGTGACACAGATACCAGGAAGGGAGTGTGGGCAGAGGAACACACACACCAGAAGGTAAGTGTGGGCAGGGACACAGACAACCAGGAAGGTAGTGTGACAGTTGACACACACCAGGGAAGGTAGTGTGGACAGTGAGACACACACCAGTAAGGTAGTAGGGAAGTTGAACACACACCAGGAAGGTAGTTTGGACAGTGACACACACACCAGAAGGTAGTATGGGAAGTGACACCACACAGGAAGGTAGTTGTGGACAGTGTAACACACAATCACCAGGAAGGTAGTGTGGGCAGTGCCACACACGGGCAGGAAGGTAGGATGAGTGGGGCGAGTGACAAACACACCAGGAAGTTGTAGTGTTGACAGTGACACAGAACCAGGAAGGTAGTGTGGGCAGTGCGCACAGGCACCAGCGAGGTAAGTTGTGGCAGTGACACACACACCAGGAAAGGTAGTGTGGGCAGTGACAAACACACCAGGAAGAGTAGTGTGGGCATGACACACACACAAGGAAGGTAGTGGTGGGCAGTGACACAGACACCAGGAAGGTATGTGTGGAACAGTGACACACAACACCAGGAAGTAGTGTGGCAGTGACACAGGCACCAGGAAGGTAGTTGTGGGCAGACACAGACCACCAGTAAGGTAGTGTGGGGCAGAGACACAACACACCAGAAGGTAGTGTTGGGCAGTACACAGACACCAGGAAGGTAGTGTGGACCAGTGAACCACACACACCAGGAAGGTAGTGTTGGGCAGTGACACACACACCAGGAAGGTAAGTGTGGGCAGTGACACAGACACCAGGAAGGTAGTGTGGGGCAGTGGACACACACACCATGAGGTAGTGTGGGCACGTTGACACACACACCAGGAAGTAGTGTTGGCATGAACCCCAGACACACCAGGAAGGTAGTGTGGGCAGTGCCACACACCACAGGAAGGTAGTGTGGGCAGTGGACACAGCACACCAGGAAGGTAGTGTGGGCAGTGACACACACCAGAAGGTAAGTGTGGGCAGTGACACACTCACCATGGAAGGTAGGTGGCAGTGACTCACACACAAGGAAGGTAGTGTGGCAGTTGACACACACACCAGGAAGGTAAGTTGTGGGCAGTGACACACAACCAGGAAGGGTAGTGTGGGCAGTGACACACACACCAGGAAGGTAGTGTGGGCATTGACACACACACCAGGAAGGGTAGTGTGGGGCAGTGACACAGAAATCCAGGAAGGTATGTGGGCATGACACACACACCAGCAAGGTAGTGTGGGCAGTGAACACACACACCAAAGGTAGTGTGGAGCAGTGACACAGACACCAGGAAGGTAGTGTGGCAGGCCACACACCAAGGAAGGTAGTGTGGGGCAGTGACACACACACCAGAGGTAGTTGTGCGGCAGTGACACACACCAGTGAAGGTAGGAGGGGCAGTGACAACACACACCAGGAAGGTATGTGGGGCAGTGACCACAGAGACACCAGAGAGCCCTTGTAAAAACCCTTGTACATGTACTTGTATACCTTTTACAGTACTTGTTCCTTGTCATGTACTTGTATATTTTTACAGT
>NW_026505109.1:0-17041 GCF_026875155.1 Cherax quadricarinatus
AAAATTTTTAAAATTTTCAGTTTGTAATATATTGCATTTACACTTATAATAATTCCCCGATGAGTATTTAATTTTTGGTCTCACTTTTTCGGTATCTATGAAATATATTTTTTATATAAAAATTTATTAATGGACCCGACCGACCGCCCGCCCAAATTTAATTAAAATAATTAATTTATAAAAAAAATAATCAAACCGCAACCTTTCAAGAAAGAAATTGTTAAATCTTTGTAAAAAAAAACCCTTTATAAGATTCGCTTATAATCCAAAGGGGACAGACTTCTTCACCTGTTTTATTATGTTTATTTAAATTTTCCTTTGGATCTTAAACAACAATCAAATTTAATTCTTTATGGGGGAACACCTCCGGGACCTTTAGTAACATCATACAACCCCATCATAATTATGGTGGTACACCTCCAGGACACTTTATAACATCATAAAAACCCATCATAATTATGGTGGTACACTCCAGGAACTTTATAACATCATCACCCCATCATAATTATGGTGGTACCCCCAGGAAAATTAGACACATGTGCAACTTTGGGATTTTTAGGGGAAAAAACGTTTCGCCAATCCCCAAGAGTTGGCCTGTGTCTAATTTATCAACTGTGGGGTTCTTGGGAACCATCATCTCAAACCTCCAGGACATTTTTAGTATATCATACAACACCATTAAAATTATGGTGGTACACCTCCAGGACCTTTAAAACATACAACACCATTATAATTATGGTGGTACAACCTCGAACATTTATTTACATTACAAAAACCCATTTAATTATGGTGGTACCCTCCAGACACTTTAGTAACATAAACAACCCCATTATAATTTGGGGTGTTACACCCCCAGGCACTTTAGAAAATCATACAACACCTTAAAATTATGGTGGTACACCCCCAGGACACTTTAGAAACTCATACAAACACCTTTAAATTTAGGGTGGTACACCCCGGACATTTTAGTAAATCTCAACCCATTTTTTTGGTGGTACCCCTCCGGCCTTTGTAACATCTACAACCCATCATAATTATGGTGGTACCCCTCAGGACCTTTGTAAATCATAAAAAACCCATTATAATTTGGGGGGTACCCCCCAGGACATTTTAGTAACTCTCAACACCATTAAAATTTATGGGGGTACACCTCCAGAGCATTTTATATCACATACGCACCATCAAAAATTAAAAATTTTTAAATCTATCTTTTTTTCATATCCCTTCAAGGGGGGCTCCTTGGCGTGGTGAAGAGGGCCTTGGTTGAGGAATTACCCTGTCGGTCTTCTTCCTCAACCGAACCTAATTACCCCCATTCTCCCCCTCCCCTATCCCATCCCCCCCATCCCCCCCTTTTTCCCTTTCCCCCTCCCCCTCCTCACCCCCCCTTTGCCCTTTCCCCTTTTTTTCCCTTCGTGATTTTCCCCACAGGCGCGCTATTTCCCTGGGTGGGGGGAAAGGACACCGGGGGGTCCATCCCTTTCCCTTTGGGTTTTTGGCGGTGGCGAGTTTCCCGTGGAATCTGGATTGCCTAGGGATGTCCCGATCCCTCCCCGGGTATCCCGGAGTATTTTGGGTGTCTTTTGGGCGCGGGGTATCCTGGAAGCCCCTTTCGGTTTCCCGGGGGGTGGTGGCTAAGGAGTATGCTTTGTGGGGGATACCGGCCGCCCTCTTTTTTGTCCACCGAGGTACCCGGAAGAGTGGGGTTTTGCTACCCCAGATTGGGGTTTTTACTGGCATGAAGGGTGGGGTATGGAAAGGGTTTCGTGCATTCTGCGTTACTAGCGGTGTCGAGTCCTCTTGGGGCGGGGGGAGATTTCTGGCCCCCTTTCATTCCTCCTAGGAACTACCCCTCCCCGGTCCCCCCTTTTTTTCTTTTTTTTTTTATTTTTATTTTCTTTTTTCTTTTTTTTTTTTCTTAAAAAAAAAAAAGAAAGAAGTAACCTAACCATGGCAGCCCTAGCCGAACCTGGTACCCCCCGGGCCCCTTTTCTTGATACCGCACCCCGTTCGACCCCCCCTCGCTTTGGACCACTCTTCAGACATTCCTCATGCCTCTTCCCTATTGCGGTGCTGTTTCCTCACCCTTTCGGGTACGACCCCCGGGACTGACCCCTTCGATTTATCGACCTTCGCTCCCTCTGACTATGCTTCGGCCTCCCCCTCTACGGTGCGGCAATTTTCAAATCGCCGCCCCGTTCCAGGGCCCCAATTTGGGTCCACGCCTAAACGTCAACGAAATAACCTGCTGATGAACTTCCCACCTTCCCCTTCTCGTTCTTTCGGAAACGATCACACGCCTTCCTCCCTTTCCGCTCAGTTTGCTAAACAGTGGACTAATTCTTCACTTTACGCCAATTCCTCTACTCCCCTTCTTCTGACCAATATTGGCAAGGCCCCCTACGCCATTTTGGTAAAGATATTTCTTTTCATGCTTTAAGAGCGGTACGCGATCATTACCGTACAGAATGCTACCCAGGCTCGTGGCTCTCTCTCTTTCCCATATAGACTTTCCTGTCACCCTTGAAAAAAATCATTCCCTCAATTCTTGTAGGGGTACCGTTATTCTCCCCCCTACCATAGTTAAAAAAATTTCCCAGACATGTGGCACCGACATTCTAGAACGCGGGAAACTCCAAGATCCCCAATTTCAAGGAACATTTACGTTCTTCCGCCCGTGGGGAGACATCCCCAGAAAGTGGCTCGTTTAATTTTTTGACACCCGAGAACCCCCATCCCCCGTTTTATGCGGAATGGGTTACAAGTTGAAAGGTGTCCCTACCCCCACAACAGTGTAGAAATTGTGGGGGTTTTTGGCCACCAGCGAAATATTGCAGATCTATCCCCAAAATGCCCAGTCTGTGGTCCCGGACCATTCTAATACGTCTTGCAATCGATCTCCCTCTTGCCTTAACTGTCATGGGGCTCACCCTTCGTCTCTCCCGCTGTAGGTCTTTTTTAAAACGAGCGGGAAATCCGTTACCAAAAAGAGACAGAAGGTCCCCTTATGCCATGGCAGTTTTCTCCCGCCTCCAAGGGGACTCCCACGTGTTTTTTTCCCGTGTTTAAAAACGTCCCCCACTTTGGTACCCCATCTTTACACCCACCTCTGGGGTTTAACCTCCCCATAATCACTCCTGTATCTAATCCTTTTGCTGTCCTCGGCTCAGACGTCCCTCTTCAACGCCTCAGTTAATTTTCGCTTCTTCGAGTTCTCTTTTTACAAGCCTCCGTATCGACAGACCCGTACGACACCCTCTCCCAAATCGTCCTCTACTTCTCAAAAGTCAAAAAAAGGTCCGGTAACACCTCCTCCCCAATCTTCCACCCCTCATTTTTCCCCCCCCTGTCTCTGTCCCTAGTTTTTCCCTCTCACGGTCGTTACAAGTGCAGAGGTTACCTCTCCTGTAATGTACCTTCCCCCCCCTGTTCCCCTCCAAGTTCCTTCCCTTCTCCCACCCCCCGGTTCCTGCCTTCTGCCCCCTGCCACGCTTCCCCAGTTCCCTCCACCCTTTGGGGCCCCCCCCCCCCTTGGTACAGTCCAATTTAATTTTCCAATTTTTACTCTTTCCCCCCCCTACCTTTCCCAATATTGTCTCCCATACACATCTCTGAATTTCCGAAACACTTGAACAATCTTGAATATATTGCAGAGCCCAAACCTAAAGGGGAACTGTCCCCCTTCCCTCTTCTCTCTCCTCTGCTCCTCTGCGAAAACTCCTTTTTCAAGCGCACCTTCCTTCGTGTTGAACATTTTTCCAGCCCCCGCAGTGGCTTTTCAAACCCTTCTAGTCCGTAGGAACCCTTCCCTGGGATTTCAATTTTTTATCTTTTTCCAATCTGGCCTTTTTACAGTGGAAATCCCGGGGCCCTCAGGGGTAATCGGGGGTGAGCTTAATGTTACTTCCCCCAGTTTCCCCCTGTTGGTTTTTTTGCTTACGGGAAACCAAAATTACACTCGCTGTTATTTTACATCTCGGCTATAATTTTTTGTATTTTTCAGATTTTTTTCCCTGATGGGCCCTTTTAAAAAAAGGGGCCCTTCTTCTCCCACTGTTTTCCGTCCACAGTTTATTTATTCATATTTCGCTGCATTCAAGCAGCCGTACCCCACTTACATGGTGGATCGCTCTGTTTTTATACCCTTCTTTTCGGGATTATCTTTTCCCGGATTTTGCCTTCCTTGTTTCGCATACCGCCACCGATTCTGTTACTTGGTGTTTTAATCCCCCCATTTCCTCTGGGAGGGTCTCACTGTGATTCCCGTGGAATTCAGTTAGGGGCTTTTCTTGCCACCCACCCCCCCATGTTTTTAAATACAGGTACTACACCCTTTTTGATCCTCACTCAACCCCCTTCTTGCACCCGATCTCTCAGTTTGTCTTCCTCCGCCGCATTAGATTTACTTGGTCTTTTCTCCCGGATTACATGACGTGATCTTTTCCCCCCAATTTTTCTTACTTCCCCTTCTATCGCCCCCCTCTTCGCACCCCACGCTGGAAATTTAATCGGGCAATTGGAACCTTTACTCACCCCCTGACTTTTTTTTTAAAGAGGTTCCTTCTTCGTCCCCCATCGATGAGTTTTTTACCCCTTTTCTCGTCCTCCTTTTTTCCCCGCAGCTTCTTTCATACCCCAAACTTCGGGCAGGTTTTCCAAAAATGCGTGTTTGGTGGTCCCCTGCTTGTGCTCGTGCAGTACTTTTTGAAACGCGCTGCAGGGGGGCGGTCCCGGTCAATAGAACCACAGAGGACTCCTTGTTTTAAACAGAAACGTGCGATTGCTCGCCGTTCATCCGTGCGCTAAACGCACTTGTGGCGAGTTTTGTCTCCACATCCCCTCTGCTTCTCATGAGTGCGTCTGGAAA
Organism: Cherax quadricarinatus; assembly: GCF_026875155.1. Lineage (NCBI taxonomy): Eukaryota > Metazoa > Arthropoda > Malacostraca > Decapoda > Parastacidae > Cherax > Cherax quadricarinatus. The sequence continues at coordinate 4,868 of NW_026505109.1, forward strand.
AAAGTACAAAAATGAGTGGTAAATATTCTCCTGACCGGCTCCTGTTTGCGGGTTGCCGGTTTTTGATATAGCAAACCCAAATGTTGCCAAGAATTGGCATTCATCTGGTCCGTATTTCTCAGGGATCCCCTATGCCCCTCATTTCTTTCCTCAAAGTCTGCCAGAGAGTTAGCACCCCTTGGACTTTTTTTTTCAGAGAAAAACATTAATGTGCCTTTTTCACTTCAAGAATGGAGCAACCTCTTTGTCGATTTTTCGGGAGCTGGGCCCCACGACATTATATTCGTTGCACAACATTTCATCAGTCACCCTTGCAGTCCTATTTCGCCTTTACAATCTTATTTTGGGCACAAGGAGTTCTTCCCAGCTGGGGAAATCCGCCATTGTTCTCCCTTTCCGCAAACCAGGCATCGGGGCATGAAAAATCCCATATGTCCATTGCTCTTTTTTCCAGTGCAGTTTTCAAAGTAATGGAACTCTAGTAAATAGACGTTTAGTGTGGATTTAGAGACCACAACGTCTCTCCCCTCGTCTATGGCTTTCGTAAGGGCGTTTACCCTAGACCCCCACTGCCTTGGATACGTAGTTCGTAAAGCCTTTGCGAATAAACCCCTCGTATTGCCCTATTTTTTTACCTTGGAAGGCATATGACACAACTTTGGGGTTAATTTTTTAGCCCAACCCACTCCTTAGGCCCCTTTGAGGCAAACTACCATCCTTCCTTTGAAATTTTTTTCGACAGGGGTTTTTGGTTCGGGTTAATAATGTGCTTCCCGGGCTTTGTCCCAAAGGGAAAGGGGTCCCCCCCGGATGTGTTCTGAGCACAACACTTTTTCTCCTGCTATTAAAGATTTGGCCCCTAGTCTTCCATCAAATATTTGGTCATCACTCTATGTTTATGACTTCGCTATTGCCCGTCGGCGGACTGTCACCCCCTTTCAGTTTCTCTCCCGCATGCAGTCGACCGGTTTCCAATTGGGGGGCCCCCACCATGGGGTTTTAAAATTTTCCAGCACTAAAACCCCCAAATCCCATAGACGCTCTGTCATCTCTATCACCTTTGACCTCATGGCTCACTATCCCCGAACGTGATACAGTCAAGTTTTGGGCCCCCCTCTTGATCGTAGGTTATCCTGGAAAACCTCCATTTCCTCTTGAAGGCAACTTTTTCACAGCCCGGTGAACCTTCTAAAAAACCCCTTTCTCATCTTTTTGTGGGGAGTGATCGTCGAACCCCCTTTTACCCACTTCCACCCCTTTTTTTATCGAAATTTTTATGGGACCAGATTATTCACGGCATCTCCTGCTACTCTTCTTTCCTCAACCCATTCATACCAAGGATTAAGTTTATGCCTTTGGGGCTTTTCGCTCTTCCCCCCGTCGAAAACCCTCTATGCAGAAAAGCGAACGTTCCATCCTTATCCCATCCCCTGTGCCCCTTGCCTGCGCTACTAGTACCTCTCATGATCTCCGCAATCCTTCCCTTTATAGAAAGGCCCCTGATATTAGTAGACATTTTTATTTGTTCGCCCCCCCTGTTCTCCTCCCTTCTCCTTCCCTTCTTCGCCTTGTCTTCTCTTTAACACCACCCTTTTTATGTACATGGCACTCACTTTTCCCTACCCCCTGGGAATTCCAGCTGTTCGAGTCTGTTCTTTCTCCCTTCCCTTGTCGAAAGCCCAACTGTTTACGGTCGCTTCCCGCTCTCTTTTTCTTGACCACTTTCACTCTCATTCTCATGTTTTTGTTACACAGAGGGTCTAAGTCTTCTGACGGCGTAGGATTTGCAGCCGTGTTTTTCCCGGGAAAGGGCGTACAAGGGGATTTAATATCTTCAGCTAGTTTTTTACTGCTGAAATTTATGCCATCTTTCGCACTTATCCGATTGCATCTATGCCGGTCATATTTTGGTTGTCTAGATCCCCTTTTGCTTTCGGCTATACAAAAAATTTGAACACCTCACCCTTAGCCTGTATCCAACTTTGGGTACGCCGCATCTTTACTAACAAAAGATATTGTTTTTTGTTGGTCCCTGGTCTGTTGACGTACAGGGCAAGAAAGGCAGCATGCTGCGCGGTCAGAGTTAATGACCCCCCAATTTCCCATAGAAAAGGTTTCCAGTCGGATTTTTTTGCTGTAATATCTTCCACCCTTCACACCCGTTGGCAAAAACGTTGGTCTACTTGCTCGGCAACAAACTTCAGTCTATTAAACCAGTATAGGTTACTGGCCGTCTTCTTACACCAGTGTCAGGGTTGGGAACTCTCTCTCCGTTTTTCGCATTGGGCCCTACTCGTCTTACTCTGGATATCTCATGGAGAGGGTTTTTCTCCTCTCTGTGGAATTGCCAAGCTCCATTATCGTCAGCCACATTTGTTGCTGCCCCCTTTATCAACGAGCCGGAAATTTTTCCTCTGTCGTCGTCTTTGCCCCGCTCTCTCTCTTTTCCTTCCCTTCTCGCTGATGGGCCCCCTTTCATCCGGACCTTTTCATTGACTTTTTACAAGACTGATTTTTTCACAAATTCTGATATTTCGCCCTTTCTACTTGTATCTTTCTCCCTTACCCCCGTTATCCCCTGCCCGCTTTTTCTGAACCTGCGTCATCCCCCCTCCCTTTTTGCCATCCAATTCCCTTGCTTCCCTTTCCCACCCGCAGCGCTGTAAAAGCCCTTTTGGGGTTAGCCTTCTTTTTGATTATAATAAAATTTTTTTCATATCTTTGGAAAAGAAGTTCTAGGAAAAAATTAGAAAACTATGGTTTTTCCCTTTACAGGGATAAAAAAGTATCAATGGGATAGAACAACATTTTAAAAATAAATTTATACCAATGAAAAAAATTTGTACCAATAAAAAAAATTCATGTCGATGAAACAAAATTTGTATAAAAATTTTTTTGGGAATTATGAAAGTATGAAATGTATAAAATGTAACAAGCAAGAATAACAAGATATGTTACATGGCTAAGATAACACAAGTATATGTTCATGGCTAAGAAAACAAAGTAAAATGTTACATGGCTAAGATAACACAAGTTTTGTTGCCCCGCTAAAATAACACAAGATTGTTGCCCGGGTAAGATAACACAAGTATTGTTAAAAGGCAAGAAACACAAGTTATGTAATTGGCTAAAATAACACAAATATATGTTGCCCGGCTAAATAACCAAGTATATGTTGCCTGGCTAGATAAAACAAGTATATGTTGCCTGGGAAGAAACACAATATATTTGCCTGGCCCAAAATTAAAACAAGTATATGTAGCTTGGCTAAGATAACACAAGTATACTGCCGGCTAAGATAACACAAATATATGTTGCCTGGCTAAGATAACAAAGTATTTTGTTGCCTGGCTAAGATAACCAAGTAAATTTTTTTTGCCCGGGGTAAAAAACCAAGTATATGTTGTCTGGCTAAGATAACACAAGTATATGTAACTTGGCTAAGATAACACAAGTATATGTTGCTGGCTAAAATAACCAAGTATAGTAACTTGGCTAAGATAACACAAGTATTATGCTGCCTGGGTAAGATAACACAAATAAATTAACTTGGCTAATAACACAAGTATATGTTGCTACAAAGATAACACACGTAATGTTTGTTTGGGGCTAAACAAGAAATGTAATTGGGCAAAGAAAACCCAAAAAGTTATTTACTCGGCTAAACAACACAAGATTGTTGCCTACAAGATAACACATATATTTTTCCTGGCTAAAAACACAAGTAATTTCCCTAGTAAGATAACAAAGTATATGTTACTTGGCAAAGATAACACAAGTATATTTTTCCGGCAAGATAACACAAGTATTTCCCGGGCTAAGATAACACATATATGTTCCGGCAAGAAAACACAAGAAATGTTTTTTTGGGCTAAATAACACGGGTTTATGTATTTTGCTAAGATAACATGTATATGTTGCCTTCTAAGATAAACAAGCATAGTTGCCTGGCTAAGATAACAATATATCTCAGTATAGTAACCATTTACCAGTAACCAGTGTACCAGTAGATGCTCCTACCAACCGTCTCTGCCTGAGTCACTGTCTTTATCAATGTGTGACCACAGCTATTAAAAAGACCCCCCTAAATATGGGTACGTGGGGGGCCATCTTTATACGGGTGACAAGGAAAAGGGGGCAGGCTGTTGGGTGCCCCCCAATTATCGAAATTATACGTACTACCAGCCAAAATGAGTATTACTTTCCCTACCCACGTATCGAACCCCCACATGAAAAAATGGTGGCCCGGGGTTGGAGCGTGGTTTGAATTTTTTTAACGGGTAATTAAGATTAGAAGACTGTGTGTAGCCGGCAGGGTCAAAGGTAACTTCACCCACTCCAGCACTCGCTCCCCTCACCACCCCCTCAGCCTGAAAGCCTTTGCAGCCTTTTTTCAAGCTTCCGGTTTAGTTGTGTGCAAATTCTTCAATCCCCGAGGGGTTGACCCGGATTTGCAATTAAGCCAGTCGAAAGCCAACGTGGAAGGGGCCCAGTCGCCATCATCCGCCTGTCTCCTTTCACCACCTGTCCTCCGTGCTGGGTGCATCGTTACACGTTTTCCAGTCAGCCTTTCTCGGGGGTTAAGCCAGTCAGCCAACCCTGCTTCTAACCCGCTGAGAGAGAGAAGTAACCACACAGAAAAGTAACCCAATTTTCCTCTAAAATATTGTTATATGCTTTGTGCTCCCTTTTTGGATGTTTAAGCATGGTTTTCCCTTTCCCTGTGGCATAGTGCTTATCAAGCCACCTTCGGGGGTAGAGGGGAGTGGGTGCCAAGCGCCAGGAGGTCGCCTCACCCCCGCTTCACTCCCCCTCCACCAACCCACCCCCAAACCACCCACCACCACCCCCCACCTCATCTCCCTGTGGCTGTTTGACCCTTGAAAGGGGGGCCCTAATCTGTTTTGGCTCACGCGCCGACGATAAACCCAAATTATTGAGTTCGTCGAAAAAAGGCTTTCTTCCGAAAAACAGTGAGTGTAGGAGGCGTCAGTATCACCGCGCAGGACAACCTTCGACAACCTACCCTCATCACCAGTCTCACCTCGATTACAGATTTCAGCGATAATTTTCTTTTTAGAAAACATTTGTTTGCATTTAAAGACATTGCGTGTGTGAAAATTTTAATTGAATTTCTTGGTCTCAAAACCCTTGTGTTTTCAGGTAGCCTCAGTGTTTTTTTTGATCGTTATTTTGCAATTTTTTCAGGTTTTCGCTCATTTATATTTTTTTTATCTGTTTTTTTTTATACTCTCTCTGTTGTTGTAAGTATTATTGTGTAGTGTCCGTCATCACTCTGTTGAAGTGTTTCATTTTTTTTATCGTGATTTTTTCACTTGTATTCCCATAATTGTCATTGTATTTCATGCAGGATTTTCCCCCATAACCAAAATTATCCTTTTATTTCGGGTTTGTGTCTTTTCTATGCACAGTGTCTCATTCCTCTAATTTTTTCGCAGACTGTTCCCATTTTTTGCCAGCAAATTTTGTCGTTTCATCACAGCAAGTTTTTTGTAAGAATATACAAAAAATAAGAATACTTTATTATTTTGTGTGCCCCCCCACTGTAATTTGTGTGCCCTGCCACTGAAAGTGTTGTGTGCCCTGCCACTTAAGTGTTTTTCCCCTCCCACTGAAAATTGTGGCCCTCCACGTAATTTTGTTTGCCCCCACTGTAAGTTTACACTTCCGTTTTGTTCCTTTGTTTTATTTTTTTTCATATTTTTTAATTTCTTTTTAAAAAATTCCTCTTGATGCAATTTAAATTACTTTTAATTAAATGTTTTTTACTCTGTTTGAAAAAATTTGTTTTTTAAATTTTACAATTAAGATTTAAGTGTTCAACTTTTTCTTATATTTTTTTTTATTATTTAACCTGATTTTTCCCCAGTGACACTTTATTACTGCATGATTTTTTCTACCCCTTTATTTTGTTGCAGCTTGTTTTTTTCCTTTTGCAGTGAATTATTTTGTTGCACTTGTTCCATAATTATTTTTTTGCACTTGTTCTGCAGTGAATTTTTTTGTTGCACTTGTTCTGCATGAATTATTTTGTTGCATTTGTTCTGCAGTGAATTATTTTCTTTTATTGATATTTTTATCATTATTATTCCAGCATAGTCTTGAAGCAGGGGTTTACTGCCATTCTTTTCTCGTGTTAGTGCTCTATTTAAAGGTCCTCCTTCAGAGGAAATCTTATCAGACTTGCTAAAGAAGCTCTAAATGATCCCTGCTGCTTTTCACGTTGTTGATCTCCTTGATATGCGTGATTTCGGAATTTTACAAAGGGGTACAATATGAGGAACTGTTGTTCTTTCCTTGTCCCAGAAAAAAACAGTTGACCCATACGTCGTTCTTAGGGAACTAGGAATGCTACACCCATGAGAAAATGAATGTTGGTGCATTTGTTAGATTAACAAACTTTTAAACATTTATCAATGCTGTCACCATCAGTTTTTCCCCCGAAGGGGCAAAAAACCATTTACAGAATCGCTTCCCAAAAAATAGCAGCTTTGAAGCAATCAAAGAACAATGCCCCTCTTCCAGTGGCTTTGGGGCCATCCCCCAACTGTGACGATGGGAACCCCTTACAGCCTTAAATCATGTACGTTTTCCCTTTTCCCCAGGACTTTCCCATGTATTAAAAATAATTCAAACCCATGCCTCAGTCGCACCCCCTCTTTTTTGCCCACGAACAAATCGGGTCGTCAAACCCTCTCAGGATCCCAAGGACCAATTTTAAAACCCCGTAGTATTTATAGACTTCAGTAACCATAGTCGGGGGGACTTGTTTTCAACTGGGTTTCCGTGGCCAATTTCAATTAATTTCCCCGAAGTTACCCTAAGGGCTCGTATGATGATGATCCCGATTTCCCTACGTACTTACATAAATCATGGACATGACACACGAGTGCATGCTCTCTATAACCTTCATATCTAGGTCTTTCCCTGGGCCCTTTTTCCCAACCCCCCAGAACCGTAGAGGAAACAGATACGTGGTTCAAAAAAACCAAAACCGGCTCATTCTTCCAATAAAAACCAAACCCGGTTCTTTCTTCCCCAATTCGGGGGAATTCGAGCGCCCCACAAACCGTCCATGGTGACAGTAGGTGATAATGAGTACACCATCCCCCCTTCACATTCCCTTTTTAAGCCTTAAGCACTCGAGAATGACAATCCCGCTGATGATGTTGCTTCACATGTCTCTGACATAGAGATTTTGGGGGTGAAGTAGAACAAGTCTTTTTTGATGACAACCACCTTTTTGTTTGCACATAACTTCCAATCAACCAAAGGCCCTATAGTGCAAGCATCTGTTTATAATGGCCCCGTTCATTTTTTCAGGGCTCGGTGCGCAAGTAATATTATTAAGGGCAGTTTTTTTTAAGGAAAAGCATTACGACATTCCTTTAAAAGACGTCCTCCCTTGTGGAGTAGCGGTTCTCACCCGCTGTCCGGGTCGAAATTCCAACCTTTTCTACCAAGGGAGAGACTTCATGCTTCCCCTTTCCTTGTTGTCGACCAATTCTTCCCTGGTACCTTCTGCGGGCTTTGCTCCATGCGGACTTAGTATTGGCTCGACCCCTTTTGATGGGATGCCTGACACTTGATCGTTTTCCATTTTGGGGTTACCATTGGATCCGAATCTGCCAAACTGCCCAGAGTAGACACTCGAATTAATCTTTTTCAGGCCAGTCATTTTTTCCAGTACATACCCAACGGTCAGGACTGATATCCTGTCACTTCTGTCTGTGTTCCCGCAACTTTAGACTTTAAGATAGTGTCCATTACCTCAATTTTCCCAGGACCTCTGACTCCTTTAGTGCTGAGCCTATCCGCAATGTCTGGTAGTTCAAATAGTAGTTTCTCCACGGGCGCCTTGTCGGAAAAAAATTACTTGCAACTAAATGCCATCTCTTGTTGATGTCACATGCCTCTGCAAAAGACGTTTCTGTCGCAGTAGTGCCCTCACTGAGTGTCGTAGTTGTTCCCAGTGTTCCAATGGTGATAACGTCCTAGTTGACGTGATTCCTGCAAAATAAAGGTCTATTTGTTGAAAACCCTCCTTACATGTTTTAAAGAGATAGTAAGATCCTTTTTTCCTAGCCCCACTTCTGGTCACAGTGTTGCCTCAGAGCAAATACCAAACTGTTTACCTTGTTTACTATCCTTTTCCCGTTAGGAGAGGATATTTTCACCTGAAACCCTGGGTCGGGGCTATTTCTGCCGGGAGACCCCATCCCACTTAGGATCAATCGTTCCACCAGTTGAGGAAAAGACTTAGTCCCACGACTTCCCAATGAAGTCAAGCGTTTGTTGACTCTGTTAAACAAACGTCGTAAAGCCATTGCTTTACCGGTGAGAAATGGGGATAACGAACTTTTTTCCCATCGTATTCCCCTTGAACCGGGATAACCCATTACAACCTGCGTAAGAAGCCTCATTTTACAAGTTGCTGCGCAAAGAATTGATCAAACAAATGCTTTTGAGGAGTTTTTTCACCTAGCAATTCACCCTTTGGAATGCACCCGATCCAGTACCTTTAAAAGGATGGTACTTGGCGCCCAGTAATTGATTAGGAAGTTAATGTGAAAACATTCCAATCGCTTCCCCACTTCCTGTACTGGGTGATCTTTTACGTAACACGGAGATAAAATTTTTCAAACCCCGGATTTGTTCAAGGGTTTTGGCAATCCCCCTTCACGAGACAGCCAAGAGCTAACTGCATTTCCACTCCCACAGGGCATTATCATTTTTCCCCCGTATGGCGTTTGGGTTACGATCTTCCCCTATCAATTTTCAAGGCTCATGACTAATATCTTTAGAGGTCTCTGGTAATGCACTTTTGGGTACTTAATGACGTAATCGTCATGTCTAAAGACGGATACACACTTGAAAAGATTGATGAGTACTTGGTAAACTTGAAAAAGCCAATTTAAAGATCAAACTGTCTAAAAGTCAATTTTTCAGATCAAAATTAATTTTCTTGGCACGTATCACTCCTAGAGGGGTTACACTGACCAAAGTAACTGGGGGGGGACTAAATTTTCCACTCCCAAAAATGCTGATGCCGTAAGATCCTTTGTGGGCTTAGCAGGTTTTTTTAGATCTTTCATTGCCAATTTTTTTTCCATACTCTCCTCTGAGTTTCTTAAGAAAGATGCCCTTTTGTTTGGACCTTCCCCAAGAAGAGCATTCCAAATCTAAAAAAACAACATCGCTCCAATTTTTTAAATAACAGATTTTTTTAAGCCTTTTTCTATCGACAACTGATCATTCAATTGGGAAGGGCCGACTAGCTCAAAGACCCCATGGAAGTACAACCAGTTGCATTTGCTAGCCAAATCCTTACGAAGGTGAACTAATTATACAGTAACAGCAAGAAGCTTTACAATGTATGGTCTTTAAAGACTTCGAGACAATTTATCAGTTTTGTTATGTCTTTACAGACCATGCCCATGATCCTTTATTCCAGAAAAACAACCTACTGGGAAAGGTTACCAGATGGACCTTGACATCCAAAGTTCAATCCCACCCTTTTAAATACCTTCAAGTCAAAAGTGGCAGATGCCTTATCCGACATGTTAGTATAGAACGCAGACCCCCATTTTTGGGTGAAGATGTAAAGAATGCTCAACGAACAATCCCATGTGTTGGGTGATTCATTCCTGCTCCAGAAGATCTTTTCTGACTGGAAACCCCCCAGCACCCATCAGTGACTTTTTATAACCAAGAATTACTGTATCGAACAGCCGAGTTGGGTACTCTACAAAGAGTATACCAGTTAGTAAATTTCCCAGTCACAGTGAATGTAGCCCTTTCAGCATTTACGAGTACCCGGGTTTTCACACCCTGGATGGGTTGTTCATAAAACAACCAGATTGAAATACTTTTGGCCTCGTATGGCAACTATATTTCTGAGTATGTTAAAAAATGTATGTCTCATGCAACTAAAGGTAAAACTAAAGGCCCTAATCCAATCCAAGTGTATCCAACTACTAGCGAACCGTGGGAAAGAGTTGCGCTAGATTTTTAACTAATTTCCAATGTTCCCTCCAAGGCAACAAACATCTGTGTGTTATGGTAGACATTTCACCAGATATTGTGAGTTAGTTCCTATTGCAGATAAGACTGCCGAGACAGTAGCTAAAGTGTTTAAAGAACGCATTATCTGCAGGCATACCACCCCTAAGTCCCTAGTAACAGATAATGGAGGTGAATTCTGTAATGAGATTCTTGAAAATTTGTGCACCTTGTACAAGATCTCTAAATCCACCATTGTTCCTCATCATCCTGCCAGCAATGGGTTACCGGAACGAACCAATAAGAAAGTACTTGATGTCTTGAGAGCCACTATCAATCCCAACAGTGAAACTTGGGATGAAGTTATACCTGATGTGCAGTGTGCTATAAATTCTGCTTACAATGTTTCTATAGGTGACACTCCACATATGCATTGTATGGTGTAGATAACGTTTGCCTTATGAGTTGCTATATTCTAATCCGAAACCAAATTACAACCCGTATGACTTCATAGCAAACTCGTACCAGCTTAGCTCAAAGTGTTTTTAGAAGAATCCGTGAAACACTTCATAAATCAACAGCAGAATTTACAAGAGTCGCAAACACTCGAGCAAAGCCATCCAAAATCAAAGTAGGTTCGAGAGTTATGCTGATTAACTTTAACAAAACGTCTGCAATACCAAAGCTTGATCAAAAGTTGTTGGTCCTTACGAGTATTTGAACATATAAACTGGTAATAAGTATAAGGTTAGAGAGATTAGTACTGGTCAGTATAAAGAATCGATTTAGATCAATAAAGTTAGTATGTGATGATAATATGTTCCAACCCAGACTAATGTGACGACTCTGAAAACCTCCTGACCCTGTACTCTCTTCCCTGATATTCAGTCAGACGATCACCTAAATGTCTTTTTCCCACGTACACGACGGGTATTGAAAATCCCAAGTATCTTTTGTAACCCCAATTCAGTTTTTGCCTCAAATACAGATGAGTTAGCCAGTGCTACAGAGTTTGATCCTCCCAAGATGACCCCCATTCGCAATTCAATCTTCCCCTGCGAGTTGGGGTTAAATGTAAATAACCTGTATAAGAATAATTACAGTATCAACTTACAGTATTCAAGAATTTTTTTTTTTGGTTCAGTTCTCTCCGCATTCTGGAGTTAACAGTCTAGTTTTTGGTGCCCCGAATCTGCCTTTCTTTAAACATTTCTTTGTAAAATTTTCCCCTTTCCCGAATCCGTAGTCCATGAAAACAGATCGATCGATCAAATTTTTTTTATCACTTTATGTGTAATCCCAACGTTAGTTTCATTCGATGAGATGTGCTATATTTACCTTTTATTGCATTACAGTTTAGTTCGTAAGCTTCCATTTCCAAAGTTCTCTTTGTACGTTTTAATGTTTAATTGTTTTTGTACTTTACATTGATAGAATCAGCCCAAGCCTATCCGCCATCTCTAGTTTGTATTTTTTTAGTCGGGACGCAACGTTAGCGTCGCCGAGCCCCCAGTAGTAGTAACCCGTTACCAGTAACCAGTGACCGTAGAACTCACACCAACCGTTCTGCCTGAGCACTGTCTGTATTTATATTGTGCTGACCAAAGCAGTATTCAAAGACCCCCTCACATATGGACTGTGGGCGGCCATCATTTTTCGAATGAGCAAGGAATAGGGAGGGTGTTGGGCCCCTCCCCCCCATTATTTTAATTATACGACTACCACCACGTGAGTATTCTTTACCCATCCACGATCGAACTCCACTGATATATTGTTTTTCCTAGGGAAGATAACACAAATATAGTTGCCCCGGGTAAGATAATACAAAATATTTACTCTCTAAGATAACACAAGTATATGTTTTCCTGGAAGAAACTATATATTGCGGGTAAGATATACAATTATATTTGCCGGCTAAGATAAAACAAGTATTGTTTTGGGGAAGGATAACACAAAAATATATTTTACTTGGGGGTAAGATAAACCGTATATTTTACTCGCAAGATAAAACAAGTATATGTTTCTGGCTAAGATAACACAAGTATATTTTCCGGTAAAATAAAAACAAGTAAGTTTTCGGGCTAAGATAAAACAAGTATATGTTCCGGCTAAGTAACACAGTATATTTTTGGCAAAATAAAAAGTTATGTT